>PNEQ01002386.1:5139-24492 GCA_003012365.1 Medauroidea extradentata
GTAATTGTGGAAATTAAACAATAAATCGGCTGGTAGTTGAGGGTCGAGGAAACGCCAGTGCACAGAAGTAACAGAACGTATTTTTATTTGGTGAAAATCCCTCTAACAAACCAGCAATTAGCTCCACTTCGAAGAAAAAGAACCCTAGGAAATCCCTTGGAAGAGAGGGAAGCGCGGCCCGAGGGCGGGTCGCGTTACAGTAGTTATAAAATTGAAGCAAGTGGCCTGAAGGTACATTTATAAATCTTTGTAACACATTTTTTTTTTTAATATTATTTATTATCAGTCACTTTATGCAACATAGACAAAATTACTATATTATGTAAGAGGTTACATGAACACACTGTAAAGTGTGCAGATATAATTTTGATAATACAACAGGACTCAATAACTTATTAATAGGGAACATGAGTAAATTCAGTTCAATTTTTGAAAATTTAAATTTAAAATACAGTTGAGAATTTTAAAGCAGAGTCTTTTATTTAGAGTCCTGGCTTGTGTGGTTCCAAACTGACCACTTTAGAATTTCAATTATTTTTGTTGATATAATTGTTTCTTGTATTTTTCTTACTTTTCAAGTTTTGGCAGTTTTTAGTCGTTTATAAAATGTTCCTGGTGAAGTGAGTAACTTCTTGTGTTGCAATCTTCTCCAGGCTGGTGCCGACGCTGTGGTCAAATCATATGCTTCATGGAATTCCTCCATGACTCAGGTTACTGACACACGTTGGCCAGCTTTTACATTTGTCAGCATAGGGTATTGCGACATGGAAATAGTCCCGTTCAGTTACAATATTTGTTCTCAGTTAACGTTTTTATGTTTGTGTGTTATTTCATTGTGAAATAAATAAATTTAATACATGGTTGTAATTTTTTTTTACATAGTTTTAAAGTGTGTTAGTAGTTTCCAAGATTTTGGATCTGGTTGTATCACTCCGTTGAGATGTGCTTGTAGCTACCAAGTCCTTCCCATGGTTACCAGTCGTACTCTGTCGCAAGTGGCCAGTTGTCGTCTTGAGCTCGTTGGGAGCAGGTGTGCTAAGATGGAAACAAACATACAGTTGCGCAGAGATGGCGGAGTGAGTTGGTCATGTCACGGGTACTGTGGAGAAATGCGGTTGGCAAAAAAAGCCGAGACGGCTAAGTCGAGTAGAATTAACACGGCACTGACTATTACTTCGGCCAGTCTGATTTCATAATATTAATAAGGTGTTGGGAAATCCAAAATTTTGAGGAATGTTAGATCCCATGGGGTTATAATCAAAACCTTCAATTTATTCTGTATTTCTTTTGTTTTCTTTTCACTTGGATATAAGACTCAAAGTATAATTGTGGGGATTGGTACTGCAAGAACAGGACATTGTAGTGAGGAATGTAGCCTCGGCATAATTTTTGTTGCTTTAATCAAAGTACAGTAAATGAATTTTGAGATATTTTACAATACAGACGACTACTTATGTCCATCTTATGTTGTTGCGGCCCGGTAGGGCGTAACGTGAGAGTTTGTTTGGGCAACTCCCCCCGCCCTGGCACCCGAGTGATTTGCATCAGCGTACCAACATTACCGTATTTAAAACATGTGTGTGGTGGCGCGCAGGAGTGTGAGGGGGGTGTCGGTGGGGTGAAGGCAGGCGGCCCCAGCCGAGTGCATGTGTACCAGGATGGCAGTCCTTCCACCCCTCTGCCACTAGGCTGGTGAGCCTCAAGAGAAAGGTGAGGAGGGAAGCAGCGGCGTGTGCATCAGCACTTGTAGGTGGGCGTGGCCAGACGCTTTCCCCTTCATCCCCTACTTCTTCCTCCCGAACGGGTATATAATATGCTGCATGGCCTCGAAGCGGGACTTTAACCACTTTACTGAAACTCGGAGTGGAACTTCTTCACTACCACCAGGTTGAGGTAACACCTTCCGGTACTCCAGGACCAGCCATGAGTACGGCTAGCTAGACAGGTAGTTAGTTGTGGGAATCAGGGAGTTTGAGTACACTGTGGTACTGTTCAGGGCTGGGAGCCCAATGGATGAAAGTAGCCTCCGGGGACTAAAAGAAGACGTAATTCAGCCACAACAGGGAGCTCTCAGGAGTTTCAGGGATAGAGGCCCGTCCAGAGTCGAGCAGTAGGCGTTCAGTTCCGGCGGTCGAACAAGGGGGGGCACTCATGGCTGTTGGAATAAACAAAGTGATCTGGACCAGTGTTAATTATTCCACGAGTTATGAAACCAGCTATCCCAAACACCCTTCCCTGGTCCTGAGTCCTGTCATCATAGTCATTTCATGGGGGACAAGTCAACTAGGGCATAGTGAGGAAGGGGCATGTGTCGGATCCCTGGTGAACAAAGCTCAGGGGCACTTCGCCCCGATGCTGGTGGACTACGGTGGGCATGGAGGCACGTCTGGTCGGGTACACGGTGGTCAGGTGGGGTCCAATACCTGCCTAGTATGGCGTGGTCCCTGGACTACCTGTGCGAGGGGGTGGCACACAGTTAGGAGGAAACAGAGGTGGTAAGCTTGCCCGGTTCAGGGAGGACCTGGTCAGACGCTGTGGATTATGGTGGGCGTGGAAGCACGTCTGCCCAGGTGCGCAGTGGTCAGCCCAAGTCCCGTGCTTGCTTTGTGTGGTGTGGGCCCCGTGCAGGGTGGCTGGACGTCCCTGTCGCCGCAGCGATCCTGAAAGGGGAATGTTACCCCCTTCCTAGAGGTGTGAGGTTAGGTCTTGCAGTGTCCCCATCTCCATGTGCTTCCTGATGGACTATTCTAATGCCCCACCGACATTCCTGGGGTAGGCACTTGGTGTGGGTTGCCTGGGGATGTCTGGTGGGCGAGGTGCCTCCAGTGGGAGACTAACAAGTATGACCGTATTAGGAGCTCTGTTCTCGAGAGGAGATACCTGCACCGTGTCTACGACCGCAGAGGAATCGGGTGGCAGTACCTGGCTAGAGGAGAAGAACCCAGCGCAACAAAGTGTCAATGTAACTTTGAAACTATTTACAGGTAAATAAATTACAGTATGAACAAAACCACTGTCTTTTTCTAAACATATCACGTCGTCAACGAAATCATAAAACTTGAGTGTAATACTCCAAATTGTGCAGAACAGTTTTTCAACTTGGGCATTTTGGTCAATAGTGGGTTAAGTGCACCAAGCAGCAGCAGACCTCCCCCCTTCCTTCCCTCAATACGTACAACAATGTTACAGTACCAGCAAAATTGTTCCTTTGCAACACAAAAAAATATGGCTCATTTCATAAAAATAAGTGCTTTCTCACCACTAACTCACAAACTGTTCTCCAAACCCCCAATATTAATTGTTAGCCGACCTCCAACTGGTGAGCCTGCTGTGGAAGGATGTGACCTGAACACAAGCATGCTGTGATAGAGAATAAGTAGCTAAAAGGCCAGCACCAAAACAGTTCCTACCTGGTTTCTACATAAGCCCACTGGAAAAACAAGTCATTGTAATTGCAGTCTCTCACAATCTGACTTTTGACTTCAGTCACAACAGGATGATGATGTAGCACAACTGTCATGGCAAACAAGTATCCTACGAAGAACTCTAATACCAATGTTAAAAATAATGATGAAAATACACAATTTTAATGGTTTATGACAAAAATTCTGACTTCAGACACAAGTTATGCTCTCATTAAAGACATTCAAAATGAATCAATTACTAAAATAATTATCAAATACATATTACAAGCTACAGTTATCCCAATTTGTCATTATTTGCCGTCTCTCTGAATCTCCATCAGAATCTGGTATTTTGACATTGCCTCGCCATAATACTGGCTGAAGAAAAAGAAAGAAAGTCATAGAGAATGGCAAATGTATGAATAAAGAGTGGATAGGAAAAAACATGACTGACCTTTCCTTCTGCAAGCTGCATTAGTTGTTGAGTCATGTAACCAAAGCAGGCTGGAGAAACCTTGTAGCCACCGAGTGGGGCAGGATGTCCGGCTGCAGCGTCGAACCCAGCAGACACAAGCACCACGTCAGGACAGAACTCCTACAACACAATACATACGTACATCACTCTTCACACAGATGATAATCCCATCACATCAACTTCTTACTAGTTCAACACTACTCGTATAGGATGCTTTCAGTAACTGTCATTACATCACTTACTCTAATCGGAAGATGAATAGAACAATTCTTAGCATAATAATTGTAACAAATCATATAAGTTATTTAGTTAATGGTGATAAAAATATATTAGTTTCTAATGTCATTGCTGTTAAATAACTTGCCATAATATTAAGGAGGAGGTGGAGGAGGACAAGGACGAGGAAAATGAGGAGGAAGAATAGAAGAATCAGACAATGAAGATGACGATGAAGAAGATGAAGAAATTATGAAGAAGACGAAGACGACGATGAACTATAAAAAATGAGGCACAAATTGCTAGGTTTGAAGTGAGTGCAACAATTGATTGGTCTATTCTTACCCTTTCTTCCATCACCACATTTTTTTATTTTATTTGTATATTTATACGTTTCTCTGTCTTCCCTTCTCTTTCTCTCCATCCCTCTCTTTCTCTTGTGATGACAGTAATTATCCACTACAATGTGAATAGCAATAAAGCTACACATGCAAGTAACACCAGTCTGGAATAGGCCCATTGATTTCAACACAGGTTGTAGAAGTCTGTTTAAGAAATGTGCTTGGGCGGTGACAGTACTATTGATTTTATTGTGGTGAACCATTTCCCAACATGCTGAGAGGGTTATCTAAATAAGCTGGCACACACCAGAAAGTCTTTGCTTCTGCTTAGTAAAAGTATTTGTCCAACATTGTGTTTGTGTGTATTATCTATTAACAAGCAGTATCACATTGCGAGTAAGTCTACTTATGTTTGCTTAACTGTGTCAAATTACAATTATTATACCGTTAATTTTTTAAGCATTTATGTGAAGGTAAACGAAACTCAGATGAACTGAATTGTGCTATTTATGCGATACTAATAAAAGTGCGTATTAAAGAACAAACATTTTAAGAAAAGTCTGTACTTTTTAAAAACTCGAACGCCTATTATGAACATGAATTTTGAGCCACTCAAAAGGGCAAAAAACTGACTTTTCAAGGTGCTGTCATGTATAAAATAACGACTTAATTACTCATCGCTAAAAGTTGTCTGCCTATTGGAAAAATCACGAAACTATGAACAACGCACCAGTTTAATGCTCTGTACTGCGAATAGAGGCGAAGTGGCTCTCGGCGCGCTGGCTGCAGCCGTTCTTATTGCGCCACTGTCGAGCGAGCATAAAACAAAAACCTTTATCAGCCTACATGCCGCACACAGCGACGGGACTGTTGTATTTGTGTCGTAGGCCGTTTTTACGTCGTAGCAATTTCATAGCCCTGTGATGAGTGATCAATACAGCGGAAGTTGTCAAGGTCAAGCCGAGCTCAATTCTGCAGCTAGAGAAAAAAAGATGAGATAACGCTGGATTTTTTCTTTTACGGACTGAGTGCAATGCTGGTCCTTTTTTTTTGCTGTGCTGTAATGAGGGTGGAAAAAAAACGTGTCGTTTCTTCAACCCCCGTCCCCTTGGGCTATGACAAGACACGGAAACATGGGAGAGAGTCACCGAGTGGGAGAGGAAAAACAAACATGTGGCCCTGCTTTGTGGCGAAACAGCATGCAAGTTGCACGTGACTATCAGACAGTTGGCAGTTGCACGCGCACACAAGCACAATATGGCTTGTTCGTGGGTAAGGCGGGGGGGGGTGGGGGGAGGTGAATAGTTTTTGGCTGGCGTAGACAGTCAGGAGGGATGTTGTCTACGTTTAGTGGTGTGTTTCTTACAGCACAGCACTCGCAAAGTAAATTGCAACACGGGCGATTTTCCTTACATTTTAAATTTTTTGACCCAAATTTTTCAAAAAGCTCGTAAATTACCATTGCTATGCCACGTCACGTATTGAACTGCATAGCTGAGATAAGGACAAGTAGAGTAGTGTGAGAGGGAAGTTCAGGCAGGATGAAGCACGGAGAAGTGAGGGGGAGCATTAGGAGATAAGGCAGCGTTATTCATCGTCTCACATATGTCGGTGTTGCACGGGCGGCCTACGCACCCGGCGCGCGCTTCAACTATATTCCAGCCGAAGTTTCTAGCATTTTTAAACAGTGTTTTTTGTTTCACAGCTGCATATTACTAATTATGATAATTGCATTATGTTATAGTTAAATGTACGCATAATTATTTTTAATTAACATTTTACTGTGATCTATTGCACATTTGCTTAGCTTTGATAAGTTTTTTAAATATTAATTTTTCCACGTTTCCTGGAAATGAAGTTGTTAGATCGCCGATGTTGTTAGATCGCCGATGTCGTTAGATCCAATGTCGTTAGATGTGATGTCGTTAGATCAGGGGTTTACTGTATGTGCTATAATAATAGTAATACTTGTTATAAATACTGGCAAATTAACGTCTTGTAATACTATTTTGTCCATAAACTCTAATTAATGCAACACGCACTATTACCGTTTAGAATCTCATAAATACGAGAATAAGTATACAGTATTTAAATTTGTAACTCAAAACCGCTACTTAAAACACACGACACACGCAATCCAAGAATTTAAGTTTCTTTCAGTTCTACTGCCGTGAACAACCATGAACGACGACACTGTTAACAGAAACAATAAAATAAATAACGTATTTTCTCACGTCTTGCTTTAAAGCAAGCGAAGCTGCGAAAAAATCACTCTGCTGCCAGCTGTTGGTGGAATTCTCAACTTTCTGAAGCGCAAGATGACAAGTGGCCCAGCAGGTAGCGTCACTTTATACCGGCGTTAATTACCGGTAATTGAAATTATACAGTCAGTAGGAATGTTAATAAGATCATAAATAAATATTTCAAAGTACGTTAAATACAGAGGGGTCTATATTCATCTCATGTTCTTTCACTAATGTTGTATTCAAATAGGAAAATACACATAACTACATGCAATGAATCGCTACCAACCATACAAGCAGAAAAGTAACTCTTGTTAATGGTGACTTATATGCAGTAACAGCTAGTGATTTTCATTCAAAGGTTAAATCTTTAGTGCTCACTTCATCCCGAATGACTTATACAGATGGCTACCTTTGCGATGGGCATCACAATAGTTCGGAATGCAGCCAAGTACTCCGCATCTCCCATGGGAGGGTTCAGGCCCCCAGACCACGACACGTTCACATTGAATCCAAGGCCCTCACCAACACCACACTGAAAAGCATAAAGAACATCACCTGTATTACAAAGTTAGATAAACAACTCTAACTTAAACAAAGAAATAATTTATAAAATGAAAGTACAGAAAATGTCTTAGGTTTCACTTCGTAGAGTTGGCTACGAACAACCTTATTTAGCAGTCATAGTAAACCAACACAAGTCAAGTCTGGTCTCTTCACCACATAAGCATAATGACTTTGTAACATGCATGGCTACCAAGGGTTCTATAAACCTCTTTGCAAGGGGTGAAAGGAGGGAAAGGGGAACAGCAACATTATTGGTATCTTTGGAAACACCTTAGCTTCATTGCTTGTTGTACCACTGTTGATAAACAGTACTATAGGTGGTTCGGGATAAAGTGAACACTCAAAAAAGTTCTATTTTCAGGCAATTTGTGTCTTTCCACGTATAACGACAAACGACGGGAAAAGTCTAGATCTCTCTGGACATGCCACTTGATGTTTGCGCGTGTAAGATACATTGTGCTGACTGTATCAACCTATTTAGTTTAGTAAAAAAAAGTTTGTTCATTATATAAAATACCAGTAGGTCGCTTTCGGTTGCTTTTGTTTCAGTATGGTTGTATTTAAATAGGAAAATACATGGAACTATATTTCATAATTTTGCTGCCAACCATACAGACAGTAAGGAAACTAGAGTTAATGTTGAATTATATGCAGTAACGGCTAGTGATATTTTTAGGGCTCACTTTATCCCGAACTATCTATACTGTACATCGTATTGTGATGTGCTCTGGAATGTACCCCATGTAATTTACACACAAACACGTATATGTGTGCACTCACACACATGCATGTGCACGCGCACACACACACACACACACTCTCTCTCTCTCTTTCTCTTTGATAAATTTCTTTATTTACACACAAACACGTATGTGTGCACTCACACACTTGCATGTGCATGCACACACACTCTCTCTCTCTTTCTCTTTGATAAATTTCTTTCTCTTTTTGGAACTCTTATTAACTATATATCCTAAGTTAATCATATGTGAGGTTTATCAAGGATTTATACTGCGGGATCCAACATAATAATTGGAGATCCTAATCGCAAAATTTAAATTTAAAAAATTTAGGACATTTTCATTTAACTTCTAATGAGAAATTGAAAGTAGTAGTTTTTGTATTGATTTTTATTTATTTCCTGTGCTTGTTTTAATCAAAATGTAAATTAAATTTTGCTGTACTTTGTTTCGTATATGACTTATGACAGGAGTTAGCTTCCTCTTGGATGTGAATCACTGGCACGTCAAAAGTTCAGGCTCTGGAAGGCACGTTTGAGGGGCATGCAGGCATGAAACCTGATCAGTAAGCTTATTGTTTGTTACATCGTGGGTGGTAGTGTAATGTGCAATTGGGCACTGACGTAGGTATTGCACTGCAGACCTATTTGTCTATCTGGCTGCCGAATGTGACACCAATCAAAGTATTATTGTTTTTTGTCTATTTCTCCTATGGGTTTGAGAAGAATAAGAAAATATGACGTAACTAGTAACTAGAGAGTAACATTAGTCATTAGTGATAGAGGAAATGGACAGAGCATTTTGGTGGTCAGGTGTAGACTATAATGCTGGTGGGAAGAGTTCCAGAACAGAGGCAACAGAGGGGAGGGGGGCAAGTATTGCGACAGGGGGCAGCTTGTTTTGTAGTACGTGTTTTATGTGTCGTTGTCCCTGTTCGTTAGCGCTAAGATGTAACGCGGCTGTTTCTGTAGTTGTCCCTGTTCGTTGGCATTAAAGATGTGATGCTGCTTCTGTTTGTAGCTTTTGTCCCTGTTCGTTGGCGCTAAGATGTGACGCGGCTGCTTGTAGTTGTGACTGTCCCTGATCGCGTGCACCAATTATGTGATGCGGCTACTTTGTGATGTCACTATTCGGGACTTTGAGGTTACGTTACGTGAAGTGCACCGGATAGCTCAGTTTGATCAGTTTTCATACACCATCAGTCAGGTTTTACCTTGAAGTGAGAAACTCAAGAATCATCAGTAGTTATATTTATTTTCACAGACAAATTACATTTCATAACATACGGTACCGTTCAGTTATTGCGCTTTGTATTTAAATTCAATTAACTTCTTGAGCGACGCTTAGCTACCATGATCTTTCCGTTCGGCTTGTATGGGTTAATGTCTACCCAGTTATTTGTTAGAAAAACTAACGAAAAGAAATATATATATACTGTATATCAATAACAAACTCGTAGGACTTGTTTCCCTGTTTATATACCTGCAACACCCATCACCTCAATAATGCCTGTGATAAGAGAAAAAAAAAGTCTATGTCTCTTCTAGTCACGCCAACGGACTTAAGGCTTACTCCCCCATCTGCCAGACACACGTCCTTCCTCTCGCGCCATCCCTGTACAACTGTTATTAGGCCTACATGATTGTTTCTGCGCGACTGCCCACGGGTCAGCACCCAGCACAAACTGTTAAACTACTCCTCCACCATAGTCCTGCACGACTGAATGTACAACCAATCTCCACGAATACACATCTAGCACTGATCATGGCCCAGCGCCCGGCTTAGACTGCTCAACTTCACGGCAACGGACATAGTAGCTACGGTATCTCTCAGCGGAGTGATACAACAGACGCCAATTCTCCCAAAAGCAGTAAAATTACACTTAAACATATAACAAAGGATTCCAAAATTTCAGTTTATAGTTTTTACATCAAATTAATAAAAAATATTAACACAAATATAATAATTGGCGACAAACTGTGCGCAACAGCAGAACTACTTTCGCAGCGCAATACCCTAAGAAACCCCCTGTGATGGCTGACCAACATTCATCAATAACCTATGCCATGAAGAAAATTCCATAAAGCAAGCGATCAACCACGTCAGCACCTGAAATCCTACAGCCTGGAGAAGCTTGCAACACAAGAAGTTACTCACTTCACCAGGAAACATTTAACAAGATACTAAAATTGCCAAAACTCAAAAATGAAGAAAAAATACGAAAAAAAAGTTATATCAACAAAAATAATTGAAACTTTACTGTGGTCAATTTAAAAGAAAATAAGCCAGGAAAATAAACAAATGACTCTACTTTAAAATTCCTGACTATTTTATATTTAAATTTTGAAAAGATAAATTTAAATTAACCATGTCCCCAATTACTAGGTTAGTGAATCCTGTTGTATCATCCCGAACACCTGAAAAAACTCATACTGAAAACGGCATATACCCTGTTAGTACATATTTAAATTTAATTAAAAGAAAAAAAAAATACTTTATAGAGATTTAAACAAGATGGGGAAATGGCTGAACACTTCACAGCATGGAACCAAGGTAAAGTAAAATTCAAAAGCACTGACTAAGTGGAGAGTAACGGTGGTTGTTGAACAGTAGAATTCAGGAGAAGTCTAGCAGAACTGCTAGAAGTGTTGTAAGAAAGAGAAAGAAGAACTCCAAGGGCAGAAATTTGCACTGGCACGTAGCCCATACTTGGTTCCTTATCATAAAATATTTTTAGAATTTTTTTTTCTCTCTTAGTTAAGATTTTATTTTGCTGTTTGTAACAATTTAATCATGCTAACTAAATCAAATGTATAAGAATGGCGGGAAATAGGCCGCTAGGCTAACAAAGTAACGTAACAGACAGAAGTACAAGTACTTACAGTTGATACTTGTAAATAGGTACACACACCCGAAGGGGCGACACAAATTTTTGCACGGAAGCGTGCGGTCACGACGTTTCGACAGTATTAAACTGGCTTCCTCGAACGGCGAGACATGGCACACTGCAATCCAGCAGCAGTATGTGCTCTGTTACCTGTAAGCCTAGCGGCCGGAAGGCGAACTAAGTACGGCGGGAATTTCAAACATGGGACAGTAATGTAGGTCTGGTTGTGATGGCTTGTAGTAAATATGAGGGAGGAAAAGTGAGTTATCTGATATTGAGGCCTGGAAGTTGTCTTGATTTTGTGATATATTGGTGGGCCAGTTCCCAGCGTCTGAGCTATTGCAATTCTGGTGCTGTAGCAGGAATCAAAGTCTTTGCCGTGGGAAACTGCATGAGCTGCAGCTGGCTTTTCTTGTGGGCAGATGTTGTGTCCAGCTAGGGCTTGCTTTGTGTAAGCTCTGTGGCCATTCATTCTCTCTCTTAAGAGTGTTGGTGGTTAGTCCTCACCTTAGTGCATGCAGGCATGAAACATACTGGCTTATTATGTACCACCACTGTAAATTTGCTTTGAGCGCAAACCACGCTAATGTTGAGTTTACTTCGTAAGATATTATGTACTACCATGTTTTATTCGCGCTCGCGAGCTCGGGTGTGAAGACAAAGAAGAAAAACTGAAGCAAACTTGTGCAGCTATTGGAGGCTACACAAAGTAACAAAATCTTTGCATCACTCATCAAAATAATTAATTAAACATTGTGTTTAATTGAATCATGATTGTGTATTACACAAAACTGTTTAAAATATGTTTATTTTGTCAAAATTCACACATGTTCACGTGTTCTGAACTAAGAGAGGTGGCATCAAACCAAAATCTGCAGCGTTTGTTTATATCAAAGGTTATAAATGATGGATAACCCCCCACACAGATAGAGTATTTATTTTTTCGTTATGTGTTTTATGTAAGGGAGAGTAGTTAAATAGTGGCTACATGTGAAAGGAGATAAAAACCAGCTGTGAGCAATCCATTTTCAATGAATAAGACTACTTCACATCAGCGTTGTGATTTTTGTCAGAATGTAATGTTAAATGGAAATTTTGAAAGTATAAGGATAATTTGAAACAACTGTGGTGTTACGTAATAAGAAGAAACCATTTTACATATTTTAATGAATTGATATTTCATAACTCTTAAGAACTTTGCATAGGGCTACATGATCACTATGTTGGAGGATTTTGTAGGTTACGTACTTATAGTAAGCCTACATGAAAGTAATTGCCGATATTAACATAACTACATTAGGCCTACAAAGAAATCGTATTGCAGGATATAAGAAATGTTGTATTTTTACTACGACTCCTGATTATATAGTTGTATTTCATATCGACATGTTAGCTAATATCGTATACACTCGTGTATAGTGCGCACCACGATTTTTGCAATAAGTTCCAGGGAAAAAATATAAGTGCCTTGCTAACATGTAAAAAAATCATGGGAGTAAGAGACTGTGAGCAGCACCATGGAGGCTATGGTGAATTGATCGGGGGGGGGGGGGGGTGGAGGAAGGAAGGAAATGTGGCTGACAACGAAGAAAAGAGAGAGGAAAGACAACATTCACATTGGCCAGACTGGCCCACTCTTGACACCCGCCAGTTTATGACTACAACTCCGCTTTCTCCCGCCCCCTTTCCAGTCACTTTCTTTTTTCAACATATCTATTTTCTACTTTCAATGCATGGTGCACACCCCTAAATTTTTATCAGTTGTTTTGGAATTAAAGTGCCCACTATACACGAGTAAATACGGTATATGTTACTAATTTTAAAAATACTATAAACACTGTAAAATGCTGGAATATGTGGCTGCAGAGTGGGATCTGTACGTTGCGGCTGGGATGCAGGAACTGGTGAAAGTGCAAAGAAAGGCAGAGAGATGGATGAAGGGTAAGCATTAGGTGGAGAAGGCAGGGGCAGGATGGAGAGGATTAAATAGTTAGTTTGTACGCCATCTGTAATGAAGAAAATGGGATGGAGTGAAGCACAAGCGGACAGTTAAAACACTGGTAAAACTGTAGGCCTATAGTGAGGATTGGGAGGGTTACACTGCCACCTAAGTGAAAGTACAAGGGAAGAGGAAACGCCAGTGATAAGATTCAAAGAGCATGGTGGAGAACGGAGCAGGGGAGGCAGTCTACACTCACGAGGTCAACAGTATTTAGTAAGTTGATTTGGAGACTGTGCGGAGGGGTTGGAAGGTGTAGGAAGGGTTTGGACAGGTTGGTCTAGAGGGGCAGGATGGGGTGATCTCGCCACAGGGTGACAGCTAAATTGCAAGCGTTTATTATTATGCACAGGGAGAGAAGCATTACCTTGAAAACACTTTTTGTGCTTAATTATTCTGCCTTTTATTGTATATGACAGGTAATTCAGTTTTGCACTTTGATTTGATGTAGGCCAAATACCAGTACATCAAATTAAAAACAACCTGCCAAGCAATATCGCTTTGAGATAGCTTAGTAATGGTCAAACACAATGTAATGTCATCAAATATTTGCTTGCTTGCGAAATACACATTGACGCAACTACGTCACGTCCACTTATAAATTAACTCTTTGCTTGCCCCGATTTTTAACACTTTACCATTTAGACCTAAGGGCAGTAGCATTTGTGCACACCTTTTCCAATCACCGTATCACCGTTTATTTTTACGTAAGGATAATATGTCAGCATGTGAGGTTATGAAGACGAAGCTTTATTAGTAAAACAGTATTTACTTACGTCCAAGTGCTTATCCAATGTTTATTTACAAAATACGGCAGAGTGCCTGACCAGTAGTGTCAATCCCGTGCACGGACTGTAAAGTGCACTGAACAGCGATCACTGGAAATTTGCAAATAAATTTAAATTGTACTTGTTTGTTATTGCTTAAAAATTTGTTTTATGATTAAATAAATGTTCTTTTGTATTAATTATAGTGTTAAACGGCAATACTATCATTTCTAATTCAAGTCGGGAAGTTTATTGTGCTCCTAGACAGTATTTTCTTTGTGCGAGTGTGGCGCACCTACCTCATTGTGGGTTGCTGCCTGGTAAGGAAGCTGAAGCCTGCTTTCCCAATCATTTACCTAATAGAGCATAAGCCCTATCCCACCTTCACCTCAAACCCTCATTTTAGCCAGGATGACTCGGCAAGTAAGCGTAACCTGTGCATTCACGTTTGAGTTGAGACTTAACTTTCTTAGCATGGCAATCTAACCTATGTGCTCTTCAAGCAACTATGCCTAGTACATTGCCACCATGCACATTGTCAGTTATAAAGTGTTACCATACACTTCCCAGTATTGTAAACTCTATTGAAAGTTACGGAATATAGTAAACTTTCCCCGGAATCGGAGAGATCGCTGTATAATTACAAGTAATCCAGTATTTGTTATTACTGAAATATCACCAATGGCCGTAGTACTAATGTAAAGAGGCCATTGAATATTGTCACCTCTCGTGATCAAAGAGACATTCTCGGCCACGAGCAGGCCATAATTCTTGTCTAGTATCTAAACGACCCGGAGTGCCATATAAAATTGTATTCATCAGAGCATAGGTACCCTGTGGTAATTTATGTTGTTATTGTCACTGTGTCATATCTTTATTTTATACCCTTGTTGTCGTATCTCATATTGAGACTCCAGTGTAATAATGTATGTCATCAAATTGTGATTGACTCAAACCCTGATAGTAAATCTTGTATCGAAGAAAGTGTTATATTCATCATGCTGTAACAAGTACTGTAACTTGTGTTCATGAACATAAATGCCCTATGAAACTGAATTACTTTGACTTTCTCCTTTCATGAGACAACCTTGTGTACAAATCTCGTAATATCTAATAAGGCGAGCGATGTATGCCTTACCCACTATTTATATACAAATGAAGCCCTGCGCTAGCGAGTTGCAGTTTTTTTCCTTGCTGGCTCATCCAGTAGTCACTCGCTGAATCGAGGATAGCTCAATTACAAACCACTCTCGAAGGACCGCAACAATCTCTCATGCTCCCTACCCTAAAGACCTTCTAGAAGTATGCATTTGTAACCAAGAACTCCTAGTGCAGTGGTGGACAAAGCAAGCCACGTGCGTCAATATTGCAGTAGTAGACTCAAAACTGTGGGACGTTTGTTTTATTGCCTCCACTAGCAAATTAAACTATTCAAGACAACATGTTTTAGCTGTAGTTGCATAGTGCCACATTTTAAAGGCCTGTAAATTTTCAACAAAAACGTAACTTACTGAATGCATCAAACAATGATAACATTACTTTAAAATGTCATACAATAATTTTTTTTTTAATATTTATAATTCGCTACCACTACTGCAATTAGCTGCATGACAGACAAAACAAAGAAATGTACAAGTAAGCCACTGTTAAATATACATTTGATGTGTGTTCATTTATTACACACAATTTACACTGATTTGATGTGTTCACAACATTAAAAAAAGCTTTAATAACTACGCTAACATATTTAATTTATCTCATAAGATTTGTACATGGACTTAAGAAAACTATACTCTGTCCACTCTAAGGTTGCAGCATAAATAAAAATTGCTAGCAAAATAAATCAAAGCAATTGAATCATGTCTCGATTCCTCATGCTGGGATTATGCCGTAGCGCAGTTACCTTATATTTTTTCAATATTTCAAATGAAATTTATACTGTGGAAAAATTTTATTGTCATTCACTTGAATCAATTAGCTGTAACTTTAAAATGGATGGAGTATATCACGTTGGCATTATGCAAGTAAACACTTTCTACTGCGAGTCATTTTTGGCTGCCCCGATGGCTAATTCGCAGCATACAGAATAAAAGGCGTAAAACATATTATGTGTATTAAACGCTTTAATTCGTTATAACTAGATTGCATTTATTTTTAACACATAAAATTTTATTGGTACAAATTTCAAAATAACTTGGACCCCAATGTATTAATCTGCTCGAACGAGTATGTAACTTGGTGTGTTGTCCCAGGAACAGACGGAGATAGTTGTCGGGCATGAAAAGATTGCCGACGGAGTGTGTTGTCAGTCGGGAAGTCACGGTGGTAGTGGAAAATGGACAGGCAAGTGCTGGAGAGGGGAGGTAAAGTCTCAAGGGCGGGCGTATTCGCCAGTAAAGGGGCCGTAATTGTCCTCTTTTATATATTCTGAAGAAGTGAACATAAATGAAACTTTAAAAGAGTATGCGTGCTACGCAGGATGTTTTATGATAATTTAATGCAGAAGTTTTAACCCTTAGTAGGTTATGTTGCAGTCCTCGAACTATTAAATCCTAATTGTAGTACAGAAGTCTTACTTTTACCAACAAGAAATCTTTTGGTGAACACTCCAACTCCAGCAGAACTTTGGGGACTGGCCTCACAACCAACGATATGGCACGTGCTATTGTTTGATAACCTAACTTTCTTTTTTTGCGTCACAATGTTAGTGTTGAGTTTTAATTTTTTTTTCATAAGCACCTTATAAATTAAACTGAGACTTAAATTGCTTTATATATATATAAAAGAGGCTATCGTATTCAACATTCATTCATCATTCGGCATCCAGGCAACCACAGCTGCTGCGTCACAGTATGACCTACCAAAATATGTACAGTGCCGATGAATTTTTTTTTTGCCTTTCCGTGGTTTCCAAGACAGTAAAAACAATTATTTCTTAATATAATGATAAAACTTGGTTGTAAATGAATGAAGGACTAATTGTTGTAATATATTATTTGTGAGCAATTATCTCTTTGCCCTCCAACCACTCGACATGAGGAGGACTTGAGAAGGCACAGCCTGCCTTGAACTTTATTATTAACTGATAAGACAATCGCAGAGTGGCAACCGTTTTGAGTAATCACTATATCAGTTAGGTATCAGCTGATGTTACATTACGCCGGCCATCGGATAGTTTCTATAGCTGACATAAATTCATACCCACCAGAGGCATGTATAAGCATACCAGAATGCTGGGAACAAAGGCAGTTGTCAATGTTAAGATGTGATCCGAGCACGGGCCATATACTCTAGGGGCCTCCTGAGTCACTCGATCGAGGACATGCTGCCAGAAGTTGGAAACTGCCCACCAATGGCAATCCAAAGTAAACAGAGTAGGAAGCTACACATTCCTGCTATTACATGAGCGAGAAGTAGTGAGTGAATGGCAAGGGAAAGGTAACTGTCGATAAACATAATCTGACACATTTTCGATCCATTATCTTTCCCTAGCTTAGAATTTGTCAGAGAACCATCGTTAACAAAACAAAATCAAAGTGGGGACTAGTAGTGGTTCTTGTGTTATCCCTCATTGCCTTCTCCAGAGGAGATACGTGTCCCCATTTTCCCCCTCTCTTCTGCCTGCATAATGACAACTTTCCATGTTAATACATAGTGCTGTTCATAATCATGTAATATTTAAAATAAATGTTTGCACTTCATAGAACTACATTAAAACACGAGATTTCAAATTGTAATTCATAGAGCCACGATTTTATGGTAAAAAGATTTTTGCAACATTTGGTTTCGATGCGTCATGTGCACGTCTACAGGTCTGCTACATCGCCCGTAATTGGATAATTTTACTCTCACTTGCCTTGGCAAATTACAGACGTAAGGAGTCACAATAATCTTATTCTGATTGGTGGAGTCAAATGAGAGACAAAGACGTGCTGCCAATAATCTTGAAACAGAGCTACCGATGTGCACGAGAGACACTGAAACAAAGTGGGGCAAAAATCTTTTCGCAACAAAATTGTGGCCCTAGTAATTCATTTCTTTATGCATCCTGTTAAATACAGTAACTCTCACATAGTTAACGAAAAACAAAAAAAATAAAAAAAAAAATGAATTTGGTCAAGCATTAATATACGTGTAAAATAGAAATGTTGAGTATTATCCTACATGAAAATTACATACTAGAGAAACAAACTGATTCAGGATGTCACAACATCTGCATTTATTCAGCTAATAACCCCATCAGGTACGAAAAGGTATTAAAGAAATCAATTCATGATTACAAAATTTGACATTTATTACCCCAATAATAAACAGTGATAAATGAAATGTAAAAAATCTAAACTAACAGATTCATTAAATGTTTAGTGTGCAGCTACGTACTTTCTTATTACTTCTGGATAGAAGGCATGAATGGGAAGTCATCTATTGATTGTACAAAGTAAAAGTGATCAGTGCTTGGTACATAGTAAAAGCAAACACAATGATTACAGTTCACAAATAGAGGGTTACAATTACGTAGTGAGTACGGCGTTATAGACATGTTACAGTCTCCATTATCCTCAACACCATACATGAAGCATAACAAATACCGGTACCTACATTTAGTTTCACATGACTTGAAATAACTGCTTAGTAACATACAATTATAACTTTATTTAAGTCTAAAAAAAACTATCATTTATAAACACAGTAACAAACATTTTAGATTTGTTGTATTCCCTTGTAACATCTCTCTTGAAAGATTCCACACATTCAGATGACAAATTGATGAGATGAAATACAGAATTAACTCTTAGATAACTAACCTAAGAATTATTTTTCTCAGAAAAAATGTATGCAATACATTACTCTTCAAAAACTCATAAACAACTTTTAATTACACCATACCTCAGTAGGGCCCCCTGTTCCTGGGAAAAAATTGCCATCATCATGACGATGTATTGACAGGTACAGGATTCTGTGGTCTTCGTAGAACATCTGCTGGGTGCCATTTCCATGGTGTACATCCTGTAATGTTATTATGAACATAGATCACATCACATTTCACAATATTTGCTTATGAAAGTGAAAGATGGCATAATGAATGTCAGATTAAATATAGTTCAAAGCTGTAATCACCAAAATAAGTCCTTTAATAAGCTATGGAAGGAGAAAGGCAAAGACGTTAAAGAAAAGGATGACTGTGTAGTGTTGCAAAACAGACAATTAGGATGTTTTGAAAGGAAAACAAGGAGAGGAGAGTAGGGTGGAGGGAGGGGGAAACGAGGAGAGGAGAGTAGGGTGGAGGGAGGGGGAAACGAGGAGAGGAGAGTAGGGTGGAGGGAGTAGGAAACGAGAAGAGGAGAGTAGGGTAGGGTAGAGGGAGGGGTAAACGAGAAGAGGAGAGTAGCGTAGAGGGAAGGGGAAACTAGAAGAGGAGAGTATGGTAGAGGGAGAGGGAAACATGGAGAGAGGAGGAGGGAGAGTAGAGAAGAGTAGGGTAGAGGGAGGGGAAAACGAGGAGAGGAGAGTAGTGGAAGCAGGAGGGGGAAACGAGGAGAGTAGGGTAGGGTCGAGGTAAACGAGGAGAGGAGAGGAGTGTAAGGTAGAAGGGGGAAACAAGGAGAGGAGAGTAGGATAAAGGGAGTAGGAAACGAGAAGAGGAGAGTAGGGTAGGGTAGAGGGAGGGGTAAACGAGAAGAGGAGAGTTGCGTAGAGGGAGGGGGAAACTAGAA
>PNEQ01002387.1:0-28980 GCA_003012365.1 Medauroidea extradentata
GGTGGTGGTGGTGGTAATGGTGGTGGTGGTGGTGGTGGTAATGGTGGTGGTAGTGGTGGTGGTGGTGGTGGTGTTGTTGTTTCCCTTTTTTTTTTTTTCCCCTTCCCCTGAAATCCTAGAATACTCTTCTCTTTTCTACCTTACAGGACAAGTTCATTTGTAATAAGGGTGTTACTGAAATTTCTGAACAAAATCAGATATTTCAAAAAACTTCCTATACTCTTAAAAGGATCTCTCGTTAAGACACGAGACAAAGTACTTCACACTCCTTCATTTTTCAGTGATTGTTTTTAAAGTTATGCAATGTTCAGGTGTGGTTATTTTCAATGTATAAGCCTGATATGGCATTTTGCTAGCTACAAAATATTATTTGTTCTTCAGTTTCAACCCCTTAAGATACTGTACCAATATTTTCCCGAGATAACTCTGGCTGTAACTCAGTAGGGAAAAGAAATAAAAAACTAAAAAGTTTTTAATGACTATATTTATTGTCTGAAAACACATATTTACTGTTTAATGTGTTGAATATGTTTTGCAAACACTGTAAAAAAACTTGACATTGAAGGGGTAAATAAGCAGCTATTTATAAAACTTGCTTTAAGGTTACATTGAAATATGAGATAAATAATTTCAGAGAGAACCTGCAAGTGAGAGAATGTTAACAAGAGAAACACTACTGAATGGTACTAACAAAATGTGAGAGAAATATTAACCGAGATATGTATCACATGAGAGGATGCTAATAACAGAAATGACTACCATCGTATTCTAATGAAATATGAGAGAAACAGCAAATGTAGGAATACAAGAGAACATGACACATGTATACTGTAAATTTTATTATTACTACAGTATTGTGATTCTATGTATTAATGAGATGTCTTTCGACAAAGAAGATGAAGCTTCCCATGTAGGAACTAGCGCACTGTTCACAATCGTTATTAATTAGTTTGCTTATGTTTCGTGCCATCTATCATAAAAATTTCAACTAAAAAATAAGAAATGTATTTATTTTGTACACAATGCATTTGCTTTTTTGAAGTGCTAACCACACAAAATAAGGGATTTTTTAAAATTTGTGTTGCTATTATCAACATGTTTTGACTGTATAAATGGAGTGAAATTGTTCATATTCATACACTTTCATTTTCTGACGGTGATTGTGTTACCTACCCATGTGTTCTGTTTTCCGACAACTTGTACACAACTCAATTGCTTGTTAGTTATCAAAAGTTTGTATTTTTTTATACAAACAAAAGTGAATATTTTACACATTAAGACAGTATGTAAGTGTTGAAATTGTATGTTGGCTTTCTCGGTTGTATCTCAAGTTTGTTGAAATTTGTATTTTGTTACACAAATTTGCTGCAACAAATAGAAATGTCCAAAATATCATAATTTTCACATTGAAATATTCTCTTGGTTTTCCGTATGATAGATAAATGACAGAATAATGTGACATTTCAGTGAACGATTTCATTTAAATGAACAAGTCAATAATGTATTCCAGCAATTGAAATTTCTATCAATTGCTAAAAATATATTGATTGTGTTCTTCGCTGGGTTATGCACTCAAACGCTACCACACAATACAATTACTGTGGGAGTGAGTTAGTGTAAGCCGAATATAAGAAATGTGAATAGAATCTTTATGACACTGTATAAGATCAGTGGTCTTCATTCTTGACTGGGTAATGTGATACTTTACTGTATTAGTAAAATGTCTAGAAATGGCACAGGTGCAATTCATTTTGGAGCGTATTACATGTAGTACCAATTCTTTTTCGTAGTATTTCTTGCTTGGCTTAGACTTTATTTTGCTATAACCCTGCACACAGTTACAGCTCAGGAATTTATCAGGTGCAAGGAATAAAAACTGTTTATTGCATTCAAGGGTCAAACAGAAAACTTTTTATAATTGGCAGGACTCCCGCAGTGGGACTCGGTCAGAGAAAGTAAATCAGTGAGAATGGTGGGTATGGATCCCCTCACTGGGAGCTGAAAGCAGGTGACATAGGTAGGGGATTGCTGTATGTAACCATTCATCACCAGGTTTTGAGTTATAGAAGTAACATATTAAATATTTTATTAAAATAATATAATTTATCTTAAAGAAAAGTGATTCATTGGAATCTCGTTAATACAAACTTGGATGGACCTAAATTTTTGCAGTTTGTAATAATGTTTGTATTAACAGATATTTACTAAAACTCAAAAAGTTCTGTAAATATATTTCTAGGATGTTTAGTCCCAAAATACAAAGTTTCATACCACCATCACTTCTTTTAACCTTTGACAGACAGTGATGGACAGTAATGGACAGTGATGGGTAGTGAAGGAAACTGTCTGAGAGTGATGGACGCTGTCGGACACCGTCGGTCAGTGGCGGACACCGTCGGTCAGTGATGGACAATGTCGGGCAGTGATGGACACTGTCGGGCAGTGATGGACATTGAAAGACAGTGAAGTTAGTTAGTTAATATTTAATTTCTCGTCTTCTTTCAAGGGGAGAGGAAAGCACTGTGCATTAATGATAATTTTGTATTAACAGGGTTTGTATAATGAAGTCCCACTGTACATACCTACATTTACAGGATGGTGGAGACATGCCAGGAGTCAAGTTGACAGCAAGCATCTACCTTCCACAACAGAGTCGCCTAGTGGTAGGCAGGGAAGATGGGTCCATCATCATAGTTCCAGCTACACAGACTGTTATGCTTCAACTTCTTCATGGCCGGCATCAGCAATATGATGGTATATTATTTTTATAATTCTTAATTCACTTACATTTTCAGAGTGATTAAAATTGCTGTTATGATACAATGACAACCCAATAAGTTTCAAGATTTTTAAATGTTTGTTGCAATGGAGTTTACAGTAATAATGCACTAGTTTGTGGACATACGCCATTGCTCATGTTTTGTTGACCAAACAATGTTGAATAAACTTGTGTCTTGTTATCTTCTGTCATTTGTTGTCCACTATTTTTTTCTAGTTCCATCTTCTTTCATATTGGAAATCTGGTTTTCTTTATGTCCTTCTTTTGTGTCTGGGTGTTGTCAAAATCTGACTGAATTCTGTCTTTAGGATTCTTTCTGTTAAATATAAAAACCTGACAAAATTCCTCTGAGATTACTTTTTTTTTTGTTTTCGTACATTGTCATACAACTCCAGTTTGGTCAATAAAACATGAGCGATGACTTATGTCCACAAACTAATACATTTCCAATAAGTGTCATTTAAAAACCTTTGGTGACTTTGTGATATGCTAAATAAGCTAATAGTGTGTTAAGGTTTACCTACATAGAAACGACCTTGAAGTAGGGACAAGTTTAGTGAAACAGTTCGTTGAAACGTTACTCAAAGTCTAGCTTGAAAGACAAGAATAATATTATTCAGCTAACAATTTGTTGCAAATGGAAGAAGTAGAATTCAAGATCAAGAAAATAAATATGAAAGTATTGTAACATGGAAAAAGGAAGGTTTTTAATATGTCACTGTTGCATTTTTTTGCGTGTTCCTTTTATTTTTTCCTTTCCTTCTGAGATTCCACCTTACTATCTGGACCAAGAGACACAGGTAGGTACTGTTCTTAAAATGGGTTTGTCCATTTCAGTCAAGGCATCTCAACCATTACATCTGGAGTCACATTGATCTTTAGTTGTGGATGTTAAGCAGGTATTTTAACCCCAACTCTGTCTAGGTGCAATCTAATGGCATCAGTGATTTGTGCCTTGTGTTTGAGCAACAGTTGGTGTACCTGCACAAACTGCGTTTATTACTTTTTTGGTTCTGCCATTAATTTACCTTCAGTGAGTGACAATTGTTTCCAGACTGGCCGCCACATCAGTTGCTGCTAGGCCATGCTGGTCGAGTGAACTGTCTGTTATACCCACACCACGTGCACCCACACTACGAGAAGTCCCACTTGGTGTCTGGAGGTGAAGATTTTGCAGTCTGCTTGTGGGATCTGTATTCCGGTAACATGTTGTATCGCTTCTGTGTGCATGCTGGGGAAATTACCCAGCTGTTGGTTCCGCCAAATACCTGCAGTGTAAGTTTATGTTATGACATAATTTCATATTTCTTTTCAATTTATAATCCTCTCTAGAAATATTCTTTTTGAAGGCTGGGATGATGAGGGAACCGTTTCACCTAAAAATTAAATATACAGTATAATTTTGTACTGTTTTTATATCAACTGCATGGCTGTGTATGCTGAATCGCACATTTTTGGGAAAATAGATAATATTGGGATTATTTATATACCTATTACTGTACTTACCCGAATGGAAGATGCCAACACATATCTTGAGATACCATAAATTGAAGATGTACAGTGGATTCTTAGTCTCGTGAGCATGAAAGTGATTCTTTGTCTCAGGAGCATAAAAGTGTCTTTCATCTCAGAAGCATGAAAGAAGTCTTTTTATCTCAGGAGCATAAAAGTTGTTTGTCTCGTGAGCAAAAAAATTTTCTCTTTTATCTTACACACTCCATGTTTTGAACCCAAAAAATCATAGCAAAAAGTGCTCAAGATACGTGAGTAATGACAGAATATTAACACTCACAAAAACATGATTATGGAGATTGTTTTCAGGTATGGTATTTGTGCCCAAATTATCAAAAAATTAAGACCACCCCCAAAGTTTAGATGACTACATATTTTTTATAATCCATTTACTATCAAAAACCTTGTCTTTCGTTCTGGTGTATACTGTAAGTATACATGCACTAAATTCTAGCATTCCCAGATGACTGGCTACTGAAAGTGACAACCAGGATAATATCACAACCAGACAAGTTAAGAGTGAGGCCTTGTTGTGGTCGTAAGACATCATGTCATCTTACACCTGCCTGTAAATGTCTTTCCTCCGCTGTGTCACAAATGAGTTATGCCTGTTTGTTCTTCCTTTTTGAAAATATGAAAGCTTTCTAGTAATACTATTGTGAAGAGGTATAAGTAGTTTTAGTAATGATTCTTATAGTATCTTCATGAAACCATTTGAAAAAAAATTTCTAAGAAACTGATTGATTGTCATTGTGTGCCCTTTAAGCTATCTGGGCTTTTTTTAATGTGCCTCTACACACAACTGCTATTGCTGCAGTGCTGGTATGCTGACACAGCATATACAGTACACCTTTGCTGAAGGCAAGTGACTTTCAACCAAACCCTCTTATAACCAAATGAGGCACACAATTATTAAACATTATAAATGTTTCTGTGCCTGCAAGTACAAATTATAGCCTAGTTTTTTTATGTACATAGTTTGTATATTTGTTTGTTAAACCTGTAAAATTTAGGTTAGAAGTGACTTTTTTTATGATGACTGCTGGATCTGGACTCTACTATTACCACAAAATGTAGTAATGCAGTTAAAGTTGTGAATCTCAAGCAAATTGTGGTCCTTTTATGTTGGGGTTTTTGTGTCTGACACTTTGTAAGTACTTGTGAAGTAGTTCAGTAAAATGGCTAACATGGTAAAAAATTATGTGTTCAAACAATTTAGTTGCTTGTACAGTATAGTTAGTACAATGGTGTGATGCGGGTGTTTCAGCCTCGTATCCAGAAATGCATTTGTAGTGTAGCAAGTGACCACTCTGTAACACTGCTCAGCTTGATGGAGAGGAAATGTGTCGTGCTTGCTTCTCGCCACCTGTTTCCTGTTGTCACCATTAAATGGCGACCACTAGATGACTTCATGATTGTGGGATGCAGTGATGGCACTGTCTATGTGTGGCAGATGGAGACAGGTCAGTCACTGCATTTAAGGTAGTTACCTACCTGGTGCTTTAATTGCATTGCAGCGTGTTCAAAGAAAATGCGTGTTCAAAGAAAACTCAGTTTTTTAGCAAAACTAGTACACTTATCCCAACTTTATTTACCTACCAAAAAAAGCACATCCAGATGTTGATGGAATAGTGCTTTCAGTCCACAATTTGCTTACAAAGACAGATACGGTGACTGATAATCCATGGGTAACCTCTAGCAGTTTATCCTCATAGCTCAGAACACTGATCTACAAAACATGCATATACGCAGACTTGAACCATTACAAAAGTGTACATAAATTTGTACGGACCAAATGATTCAGATTTCAGATGGACATAAAACTGCAATAAACGCTAATTTTATGAAATGTGTGTGTACGTGCATATTCTTTAATATTTTTCCACAGTTTCTAGAGTTGAAGAAATGGTCACATGGTTATAATACACAAAGTTTTGAAGTTCAGATCCCGAGGGTATGTATTTTTTTAATCTTTGCATATTAGTGTATTATACTTAACATAATTTAAAATTTAGGTAATACAGTAAAAACTCTATAATCACCATTCGTGGTTTCTAGGAATGTATTTTTTATTGGGAGGGAGGGGCTTTATAATAGTTTCGATCAATTTCGATCCATCTCCAACCTCTACATGTCAAAATATGACATTTTTTGCACCAAGTCTATTTTCAGTAGTTTTGGACATAATAAAGAAAGTAAAGTGTGCAAAATTATATATAAATAAATTTAATGTCACACATCTTCAAAAAATAAGAAGTTTGTATTAAACCTCCTAGAGGCACAAAAAAACTTGAATAGTGCAAAGTGGAACTTTTGATGAAAGTACATTTAACATTAATTACTGTATATGTTTCAAACTGTCGAAATTTTCGTTAATTCATTAATGTATCACACGCAGGATATAAGGGAAAAAAATTATCACATCAAAATGGTTAAAAAGGTTGCGTGCCGGGTCCGCTGTGACATTGCTTATCGCTCGATGAATGTCTTGTAGGGAGAGAATATTAGTAGGGGGAAAGGGGATATGTCTGGGTGGGACAAAGTAAATGCAACCCAGATAGGTGCGTGTTTGTAAATGCACACAAGATCAATCGGCCACTCGCCTTGTGTGGCCTAAAAAACTATCAGGGGGCATATACTACCTGGAGATGAAAACATTTTTGCTATGTTGAAGTATAAAAATTACATGTATGTGTCTAAACACAATTCTTATGCCCTAATTAATAATAAGTACTCACTGTTCAGTTAGGTGGTAGATATTTTACATAAATATAAAAAGAAGTACAGTAATAAAATATTTGAACACAAATGTGATGTTACTTTGGCTAGCAGTGCCGATGAAATAACTTCTCTCTTTACTTCCTAGTATAAAGCATCAATTTACAAAAATTACTACCGTATTTGCCGGCACATAGGATGACCCCGCATATAAGATGAGTCGTGGTTTTGAAGGTACAAAACCTTGAAAAAAGTAAATTATTAATTTTGAAATTCCTGACAGAAATATATTTTTTTCCTTCGCCAGAAACATTAAGAACTTAATTTAAGTATTTTTAATGCATTTATTACCGTTGTATAAACATCATTGGAGACACATAAACAAATAACATTGGCTACTTCTGCCCTCCGGGCACCCAAGAGCCAAGGAAATGCACGGCAGCAGCACGTGGCCGGCAACATCTTCAGTTGCCGGCAGCCGTGCGCAACTTGGCAACGCCTGGCTACAACAGCTGCTTGCAAGGTTATCGCATTCCTGTGCGCTGTTGTTGTCTGCTAGCCTAGTAGTAGACAGACATATGAATGTGTGGTACGGTATCTAGATCCTCGTTTTCTCCGCCCGAGAGTTTTGTGCTGGCGAGGCAAAGGATCTAAGCATGCGGACCTAGATCCTCGTTTTCTCCTTCCGAGAGTTGTGGGCTGCCGAGACAAAGGATCTAGACACGCGCTCCAGCTGCATCGATCGCCGCTTCGCTGTGAGGTTAACGTGTCCTTCGTTATGAATTACGCTCATCAAAATTTGGCACCGTAAATTGTATTTAAAAAAAAAAAAAAAAACCGGGCACTTTTTTTTTTCATTTTGATGAAAAACGCAATTCCTTGAAACAACATACAACTCCACAGCTTACAGCTTAGTTTTCAAACGATTTTTAGGTCACCAAAAATATTTGCACCTTCATATAAGACGAGTAGCAATTTTTGAAGGCCGAAAATATGTAAAAATAGTTGTCTCGTATGCCGGCAAATATGGTAGGCAATGTCGAAACCTTCCTTTTTTGTGTGTGTTTGTGTTGGTGTGTTTGAGTGTGTGTTTGTGTGTACAGGTGTGTGGGCATGCGCAGGGGTGTGTGTGCGCATGCACGTATGTGTAGGCGTACATGTGGGCGTGATGTGTGGGTTAGTTTGTGTGTGCATACATGCGTGCGTGCTCAGTGAACCTTGGTAATCAGCCTTCTGTAACAAAAAGCCAATGGACTGTCTCTGCAAGGGAGCAATATTCAAGCATCTCTCGCATCGCTCTTATCTCTGCTGAATAGTATTGATGCAAGCCACTTATAACACTTGGCCAGCCATTTCTGTATGACTTATTCCCTAATTTTTAGTATGCATTCAGACAGAGGGATGCCACACTGCGCTAGCAAAGAAAGACGATACTCATAAGTGTGTCGCGGAAAGGGAAGGAAAACCAGAGATGCTTGCGCATCAGCCAAGAGTTGACACTGATAAGTGGAAGTGCCTTGACAAGATTGGGAAGGGAGGTGTGGAGATGGCAGCTGCTGCTGGCAAGGTCATACACTCTCTCTTTTCTATAAGAATGGCGGGAAATAGGCTGCTAGGCTAACAAAGTAATGTGCTAGAGTGTGTTCCCTCTTCCTGCCTACGCGGCTAGGGGACGTCTCATGTAGCTCCTAAACTAAGTCTCAGTGCAGGTAAAGGCAGGATCGGGCTTTTATTCCGTTCTCAAGAAACAACCTCAATAGAATGAGATGGGCGGACTTAGGCTTCCTTTTCGAGAAGCATTCCTGGGCAAGGTAGGAAGGCAGGCTTAGGCTTCATTCTCAAAAAGCAACTCGGGGTTTTAGATGGCGTCAGGCTTAGGCTCCCTTCTCAAGAAGCAACCCTTTCGAGGAGTGGATAGGTGTCGAGTCCTAGACTGGTGATCTGGCTAGCCTATCGCCTGCCTCATGTACCTGAGAAGGTGGCTGAAAAGTACCGTTAGTTAGTGGTGAAATGGCTGACGGAGGAGGGGAGGCTGTCAGCTGGCTTGCAAGTGGGTCACCCCAACACCTACATATCTCCTATTGCTCTGCAAAAAAAATACACAAATGCGCTAAACTTTCCCGCGGGGCCGTGTAAAGTCGGTGTTGCCAAGGGAACAAGTGCAAAGCAATAATTAAATACAACAAACTCAGTATTATTACATTTAAATAATTGATGTATGTACACATTTTATCTTTTCAAAGCGTATTATTTCCGCCTGGTGTAGTTAACTCAATCTCCATGGTTGTTTACATTAAATCTTCGGCAGGCACAGATATACAAGTACAAAAACTGTAAATATAAACATATTTATGGAATTACAGCAACTGTTTAGCAATGGCAGTTCTGAGAATGGAAGGCTCTCGGTCATGGAGTTGTTTGGGTTACCTCTTACAAACGGCAGAAACTGCATTCCTCTGCTGGCTTTGGACAATTGTGGATGTTTCCTTCTCGAAGCTCTGGCAGATCTGGGCTAGGTACACTCTCTCAGCCTTCTTCTTTCCAGCTTGATGGTGAGGGATTAAGGAATGAGGGGAATGTGAGAGAGGAGGATTGACTGGAGAAAGGATTGTGGATGCACCTTGTGAACAAGAACTGTGAACAGTAAGAAAAAGTGGTGTTTAGGGGAGAGGAGAAGTCTCGTTCTGTGCTGGGATTACTTCGGACAGGGTTGCATCTGAGGACGTTTCCCTGACCTTCAGATCTGTAGGGTTAATTGCGAGGGCAGGTTTGAGTCCTCAGCCCAGCCAGAGTCCATGATGGGTCAGCCATCATAAGAGGCTGGGAGTCCTTTCAGTGATGCTGTCTCTGATCTGTGGAGCACAAGGGGTGATCACTACCCTTAGAATGAGTTATCTGTTCCTTCCTGCCATAGTCCTTGGGATAGGGAATCGTTGCCCTTGGTCTTCTCTCTGTCTTCAATCCGTGAGTACTGGTAGAGTATGGACCCCAGCAGGAATCACTTTGCCCCTCACCATGGTGGCTCCACCCAAGCAGTGTGTACCTACCTCACTTTGAAGTGGTCACTCTCTCTGGTGAGAACTCCGGGCATCCTGCGTGAGCTAAGGTGTATGCGGTTTCTGGAAGTGAACTGAGGTGGTCTTGAAGAGACGGATAGCGGTAGGAAAAGTGGAATGCTAAAAATGATAGAAAAGTTTAAATGGGAATAAATAGGCAGGACTAAATTAGCAAGCTAGGTTGTTTATTTTGTGACTATTGGAACCCCGTTATTGTGGTGTTGGCTGTAGGCAGAGGAAAGCACTGAATCAAGCTATGGGAACAGGAACATGTCTGCATAGCAAGGTGTAGCAGCGTCGTTATGTTCAACAGTAGGATGTGACAGTTCGCGTCTGGAGTAGACTGAAGCTGCCAACATAAGAATTTAAGTAGATGCTGTGACTCTTATTGAGAGTCAAGACTCCCTCACATTGGGAGTTTAAGAACTCTGCCAGACTGACTGACCGACTGAGAGTCGAGACTCCCTTGCATTGGGAGTAAAGACTCAGCCTGACCGACTGACTGCAAGAACCAAGACTCCCTCTCATTGGGAGTCAAAGCTTTGCCCCGATTGATGGACAAGGGTCCATGTGACCCCTTATATACCGCCCTGAACACATGGTGAGACATGGAGGGCATGGAGGAAGAGTAGGGGTAGCCAGCTCAGCTGCGCACCAAGGATGGCCTCTAGATGCCTGGCGAGACCAACGCCTGAGTGAGCACCTCTCCTAGTAAGGTGCGCTGTACTGCAGTTTGCGTGCTATCAGGTACCGGGCGCTCTGGAGTAGAAGACGTCTGGAGGATTAACCAGCCTTTCTTTGCATGATGTTTTGCTGCGGGTGGCCTAGGGGTAGTCATCGTGAGAAAGTAACTAGTGGCTCCAGATTCAACCCTGGCCTAGACTGAGGTTTTAGGGAAACAGACTTCACTGCAGTGCATCATGCAATAGTATATTCCTGTATTCTGGTATGGATATTGTATTTGTAAGGTTAAATAATTTTTGTTTTAATAGTTGCTTTGACTCCATCTACTGTTTATTTCATAGCATACTTAAAATTTAAACTTTTCATCGTAGTCAATTAATAAATTTAACCTCTTATAACTTTTGTCATTGTCAAATTTTATAGAAAGTGTTCAACATGTTTAATAATTTACTATGTATGAACATTGACATTATGTTAATTGTTACAAATGTTTTCTCATGTTACTTTGCCACAGAATTTCGTACAGTAATTGCTGTGTTTTGAAAAATTAGTAAAATAACTCCAGTTTACAGAAAAGTAACCTTGAATTCATTGTAAAAATTAGCACTTTATTGCATCCCTGGCAGTAAATATGGCAGACTTGGACTGTTGTGTTAGCAGTGGCAAACTATTTTGTGGTGTTTGCCAGCAAAGTGCTGAAGTCTTCAACGCATGTACAACCCAAAAAACTGGTGTTGTAGTTTAAAGATGTTATTGTTAGTACTGTATGTAGATAGTATTTAAGCAATGTGTGTGTTGCACCAGAGACTCCTTACTGACTCGTTTCAGGTCACCTGGACAGGGTACTCCACGGCATGTGTGCTGAAGAAGTCCTGTCTGCTTGTGATGAGAATCCTGCAGCAGCAAGTGCTGGTGAAGTGGGCCTTGCTAACCCAGCTGTGCACTTCTTTAGGGGCTTGCGGCATCGCAATATGTCTGCTGTTAGACATGCTGCACAGGTGATTGTTTTCTGTGATGTATGACTCGGATGGGTACAAAAGATCATTGATCCTGGTGTACCGTGTTAAAAGGTTGCTACAGGTCAGGAAAATAAAGAAAATGCAAAAAAAAAATAATAAATAAAAACTGTGTGAGATGGCAATTTGAAAGTCGCCAAGAAAACTTGACAACATGAAGGAAACTGCTTTTGGTACCCGTAAATTTTAATGTGTAATACAAACCTTAGCACTAGTGAGTTTACTTCTCTGTAAATGGAACACAGAACCCAGCTGTATTGTTTTCTGATAGATTGCTCTACGAGGTTACAGTAAATATAGATGTATAAACTATATATGTGTCGATCGCGATCCACTGGAATACCTCGAGAATATGTTTAGTATATAATATATACTAAACATATTATTTACTAAATTGGGAGCATTATTGAAAATAAACAAATTTTGCCACTATCTGCTAAACACTGCAAGTATTCATGAAAGTGTTAACAATTAAGAATATGCCTAACCTCCTTTAGTTGATTGGTGAACAGAATAAATATTTATCATTCACAAAATAAACAGATCAACCACAAAAATGGTTGAGTATAAGCTCTTGCCATCATTGTAAACAAAAATGTGTGTTATTCAACATAATGGGCTTTCATTACTGTTGTGTATTATTCCAGAGTTGTTGTGGAGGTGTTGTGTATTATTCCAGAGTTGTTGTGTTGCAATGGCAAGGTTGGTACTGCTGGGGATGAGCAGAAGCACAAAGTGTGTGTAGACATGTACAGTGTTCTATGTTGTCTTCCTGGGATACGGCCAGTTGTGTAATCGATCGTGATGTAGCTCACATGTTACATTGGCGACAAGGTTAAAATCCAGGCACAATGTCGATCATTGGTTCTGTTGGAGAATTTATTCCCGAACGGGAATCGTGGAAAACATACCGGGAAAGATTACAGTTTTATTTTGTGGCCAATAAGATCGAAGACGATGTGGCAAAACGTGCAGTATTTTTCACGGTGTGCGGGGCGCAGCTATACAATCTGGTTGCATCGTTATTGGCACCGCAGTCAACAGTTGCTGTGTCTATTGGAGACATTTTCAAAAAGTGGTCTGAACATTTTGAACCAAAACCGAGTGAGATCGTGGAGACGTATAAATTTCTGAAACGGGATCAACACGAGGGTGAAAGTGTTGCAGTGTATGTGGCGGAGTTGCGCAGGTTAAGTGTTCATTGTAATTTTCCGGACTTAGAACGCATGTTGCGCGACCGGTTGGTTTGTGGAGTCCGGGATCAAACAGTTCAGCGTGCACTGTTAGTGAAGGAGAAACTAACGTTTAAGGACGCTGTAGAGATAGCAATGGCAGCTGAAGCAACAGGGCAAAATTTGAGTGATTTACGAGGCACGGCAGCTGAGGCGACAGGTCAGACTGGGGAAGTGATGAAAATTAAATCGGCAAACGTAGTTCGGCAGGCAGAAGAGCCCAAGAACAGGCACGGCAAGGAAGGCGGTCAGGTGCGTGTATGTTGGCGGTGTAGTGGGAATCACTCAGTGGACACGTGTCGGCACGCGAATACTGTCTGCCGGTTTTGTGAAAAGCGGGGGCACATCAAACGGGCTTGCATTACGAAGAAAAAGAAAAGCCAAGCCTCTAGCAAGTTGATGGGAAACTGTGATCCAGGTAAAGCAGGAAAGGACGCAGGCCTACAGCATGTGCACTGGGATGTTGTAGAACCGGACGAGGGTGAGTACAGCCTATATAATATTAGAGGACAGAACAGAAGGGGCCCACTGTATGTACAGGTGTGCTTAAATGGGAAACCACTAAAAATGGAAGTAGATACAGGGGCAGGGTATACGATAATCAGCTGGCAAACATACAAGAATTTGTGGCCAGAGGAACCACTCCTACAAAAAGAAACTATGGTGCTACGTACCTGGTCAGACGAATCATTAGAAGTGTTAGGTACCATGGAGGTAGAGGTGGCATTCAAGGGTAGACACATTGCTCTTGAGCTGCTGGTAGTAAAGGGCAGAGGCCCCAGCCTGTTGGGTCGTGCATGGTTAGAACCACTGGGGTTGAAACTGGTTGGTGTAAATAGTCTAGAGGCCAGAGTTTCAGAAAAATTTGTCAGGTTGCTGACAAACCGTTACCCTTTGGTGTTTCGATCAGAGGAGCTTGGAACTCATGTGGGACCACCAATATCATTACAGATTAAGCCAGGAAGTGAACCCATCTTTAGAAAATGTCGGCCAGTTGCGTTTGCAGTGAGGGAAAGGGTTAGCTCAGAGATAGATAGACTGGTGAAACGAGTTGTATACGAACCTGTGACCTTTTCCAAATGGGCAACACCTTTGGTTCCTATGTTGAAGCGTGATGGGTCTGTATGTTGCCTACCTCTGATATATGATATGTGAGGCTATCAGAACTGTTCACATATCCACATGTGTTAAAACTACCTTGCTTGTGATCGTCAATTTTAACTGTGTAACTGCCACTATCCGTGTTATGGTAGCTAAATGTGGTACACACAGGTTAAAAATAGCACAGCAACCACAGAGTTTTAAGAAAGGCTTTTAATAATCAGTCCTACAAATTAAATTTAACATAACTTTTTAATAAAATTTTTGTGAATTTTGTATTTTATGTAAAGGCATGGAAATACCTAATTTTTTTCAGAAAAACTACGAAAAGTTGGAGATGTTTGATCCTGATATTCTGTAACAACCTTGTAAATATTTAACTTTGGAGCCCTGACGGTTGCAGAAATCCTATCAGTTTCTTATTGTGCATTATTGAAACATACCTTGTTAGTTTCATTCCATAGTTTACTTGTTATACAAATTATTTTAAATAGCCACACTTTTTTTTATACAGTATTAGTATTTTCCTTTTTCTTCTTCTTCTTCTTCCCCTTTCTGTTGATTTTGTGTGTGAAGAAGGCTTTAGCCACTAGGTTAACCAATTAAATAGAAAGATGGTTGAGGTACTCACAGGCTAGTACTTCTTGATAGTTTCACATATATAAAACGATGAACACATTTTTGTGTGATTGTGCAACGTTTTGCTGACTAGGCCAGCTCCATCAGGTGGTAAGTTAAGGAACACTGAGTAATGGTTGTGGTGGAAGCGTGGTTGGTTGCCCTAGCAGCCAGGAAGTAACAATGGTGTGGTGGGAAAATTCAAATTGAAGAGTACAGTAAACTCTATAAATTAGGGGGAAGTGTGATCCGGTAAATCAGAATGTCCGGTAAATGGCGAAGTACTAAAATCTGCACACAGAAATAGACAACAGGCCGGCAGATAGATATATAGCAGTGCGATACGCATGGCAACACAGCGTGTGTGTTGTGGTCAAATCGTTGGAAGAGGACGAGGGGGAAGGTTTGTGATGACAGGCGGGAGTAGAAAGATAAGCATGGGTCTTTGTCTCCTCACTGAGATAACCAACTGCAGAGGGCAGGGAAGTGTAGAAGGAGAGGGATAGAAGGATAAATAGGTTTGCTTTTAGCTTGGTTTCTTGTTATGTTGTGTGGTAACATGTGATGCGTGAATTTGAGCTACAGTTTTGTATTTCACAGTAAAATGTTTATGTACTAAATATGTAACACAAATAAAAAATGTTCAGCTAAATTACTGCTGTTTGCATCCCGAAACAGTATTGTATACCGTGTCTGTGAGACAATAATCTAGCCGCCGCCATTGAGACTCTTTCTGATGGGGAAGGGATGAAAATGCTGAGCGTGAGAAAGACATGGGTTGCACTTATTTGGCCGCAGCAAATTTTATCTCTACACCTCGCACATTTACACCACACAAGCGTTGTTGAACATACACTGCCTCGTCGTGCGAAGATGCAGTACAGCAAGTTTCATGTGTTTCCTGGGTCCAGCAGTGCCACTTTTTTTTGGTTCAACATCATATATCAACACATAACCCTTCAACTTACCTTTTGCTTTACGAATGTCCGACACAGTTTGTTTCTAGACACCATATTCAACACACAACTTTGCTACAGAAACACCAGGCTCTTAACTTTTCTATTATAGTAGAGTCTCGTTATAGCAAAATGTCACAGTTCTGGGTTCGAACTTCGCTATAGCCGTGTCTTCGCTATAGCCAGATTTGGCCGATTCTGAACCCTAAACCCAAAAATTGCATTAAAACTGTCTTTAATCTTATTTAATTACAAAGTAATGTGTTATTTTAAGGAAATATAGGTTCATTTTAACAGGTAAGTATGTTCTGGTTACAATGATACCCAACAAGTATGGGTGCAAATATTCGCTAAGTCAAAACGGGCAAAAACTCTGCAGCATCATGTAAGTGTGGCTATCAATCACTGGACCGCCTCAACATTGTCTCGCTCGTGCGGCCGCGCAGCAAAAGTGCACGTGCCTGCAGTCAACATGATTACACTTCCGGCTGCTGCAAACCAATGTAATCAGTTTGACGATTGTAGCAATTTATTTATTTATTTTAGCATGCATGCTCTGATGATAATTCTGTGTGCCCTTCCACACTGTGGCACGTGTCAAATAATTTGTGCGCATGCCCGAGACACACAAAAATCAGCTTGGCCGGGTGAATGTAACTGTTCACTTGTCCGTTGGACAGTGTTATTTGCCGGCAAAAATAAGCGACGCCAACATTAGTAGTTGCTTTATTTTCGCACACTAGTCGTGAACTGTGTTTAGTGGCAGGACGAAGTTAAGTTCGAAGCCAATTAGTAGGAACAGAAGTGGGTGAACATGTACGCATTAACTTTGAGTAAGGTCACAAGTTTGTGATTTTATTCCGGCAGTGTGCCGACAGAAAACATGTCTGACTTACGTGAGCGCTACCAAATCTAAACAGAAAGTTCGTTGAAAAGCAATGGTAAAACCAGACATGCTCGTTTTCACACACGGCCCACCACCCGTGTTTTTTTTTTCTTAATTTTTATTTTTATTTCTTCCCCTTCAGCTGTCCAAACAGACTCGTTCAAAGACAAAAAAAAATGTGAGTTACTCTTGTTCCCACGTTATTCCTGATGGTGTGTACGATACTTTAACATTACAACAGCCAGCCCGCAAGGATTTATTGGGTAATTTTGTGTGGGTGTGTGCGTGAGGGACAGAGACAGCGCTATCGTATCTCCCAGATACATTTCTTTTGTATGCGTGGTGTGTGTATGTGTGTGTGTGACTCAGGTATAGCACAGCCAGCGGCAATTATTCTTGGTGAAGAAACAGCATATGTCCGCTGTTATTCAGTCAGAACACGCAGTTCTTGTTCCAAATAGCCGTGTCGTCATCTTCATCTGAACTGAGTGGAAGGTTTTTGGGAGCGCCTTACAACACGATCGGAGCCTTCATCTCTCCCCCCCCCCCCCTCCGTCTTGGCCCAAATAACTTCCCCATTATATGGCCTATCCTTCGCATATCTGAAAATTCCGGGCCTCTAATTATAGCTGAATTCTAATGAACATACAGTATTTTAAATCATCTTTCCTGCTCGCGATGTTAACTTTTTCCATTTTATTCCTTCAAAATTATTTTTAAAAGAATTGTTTTTGTCGGGCATTGAGAATACTGTCGTAGTTGCGTTGTTATAGTAGCCGATGTCGTAGTTGCGGAGCTCGACTGTACGTATGTGTATAAAAATCAAAAATAGTAATCCAAAGTCGTAATTCAAAGGCGTAATCAATAATTGAAATCAGAAATGCAAGCTGTATGTGGAACTAAACACAGTTGAAAGCACAATGATTAACTACGGAAATGTAGCCAACTGTCACCTGGGTTGAAAAGAGGTGGGGGAAATAAAGGGCACAATTATATTTTTAGAACAACGCGCACTTAGTTTGGGGAGGGAAGCGATGTGTCCAGGCAAAAGCATGACTCACATTACTGTGCCAGCTGGCTATCTCAGAAGGGGGAGGGGTGGCGGCGCGAGGTTTGCATCAGGCCTACGAATACCTACTCACTTCACAAGGTCACGTACATCGCCGCAAGCCTGCTTCACATGATCACAAATCTCGCTGCAAACCTGCTTCACACGACTCACCAACATTTTTCATGGAATTTTTTTTTGCAATTTTTTTACGGTTCCTCAAAAAGACATTGCTATAATCATGTTTTCGCTATTTCTGTGTTCGCTATGACGGGATTCTACTGTAGTTCAGTTTTTTTTCTTAATGTCAAAAAGTTACTCTCTTTCTTTTCTGTCCTGTTGCAGACGTAATTTCATTTTTAAAAATGCACAATCTTTAAGGCACACGTACATCAACTACTGGTATGTAAATAATTCAAGTAGACAGACTGTGGTGGTATATTTTGCAGCTGTTAGGCCTCCGCGAAAAGCACCACAGTTTTTTAAATTAGAAAACTGCAAATTCAGGGGTGAGTTTAAAGAAAAAATTTTCTTAATTTTTTTGCAACAGCAAGAATTATTCAAAATGGAATGGGGGAAAAGGGTAAACACTGTGCTGCCTTATATTGTACTCCTTAAATACAGGTAACAATGAATACATAGCTACTGGACTACAATAACATACAAGTATACCTGCAACATAATATATTCCAGCAAGGCTGGTACAACACTTCTTACCAAACAGTAAACACTTGTAGATCTATTATAAAAGCAAGCATGAGTTTTGGTGTTCATATATATATAACATTAACCTCCCACAAATCTTGAATAAAGAATTAATTATTATAAAGTAAATAGGTTAGGGTTGTTGACTATAATTTAGTAGGCCAGAAAACGGTAATTACAAAAGGGTTTCACAACATCTGATTAGTTCAAAACTCTTCCACTGCTTGCAAAACAATTAAAAAGGAATATGCAGTAAATGTTTTTGACAAGAACTGTATCAATACTACAAAGTTAGCATTTTAAATTTCAACGCACTTATGATGTTTCACAAAAAAGGCAGGTAAACAACGAAGCGTTACCTTGTTTCGTGTGACAAATTCTATTTAACAAGGCGATGCCTAAGCAAACAGACTATCATGGTAACACAAAAAAAAAAAAAAAAAAAAAAGATCACCAATTAACTGCTAGAATTTTTTTTTGTGTGATGCCAACACCACTTTCGTTGTGCCAGTCCAAAAATACTGCCAGTAATCTTGCACCAGAAAAAATAACAAGCTCTGTCCTACCTTACTTCCATGCAGCAAACCTTGATGCAGCGAAAACCCTTAATAAGTCAGTAACTGGCCTTACCGAACAACTTGGGTGACAAGCGCCTAGGATAGGTGCCCCATCAACTTGCAGCAAATTTTGAAGCACGAATACGACGTAGATTCACCTCAGAAAGTGACATTACACAAAATAAACATGTCACCACTTCAGCGCAACGTAACAGCAGTAAAAAAAAATATTAAAGGCATGACACTGCTGTCCTCTTTCGCTGATGTCGTCCTGAAAAATCAATGTAGCTGCTTACTAACGACCGGCTATGCAACAACGCCATTTTATCTGTCTTTTACCCACACTGACAGACGTTATACAACTAAAGTTGCACTTATTTATCACTGCCAAACAGGCGTAAACTGTACCAAAAAGACTGCGCACATCAACATTCGCCGACAAAGAGTTCTAAGCTGCATTTTAAACGGTAGACAAACAACTTGATTGCGCGTTGACAAAACGGCCCGGTGCACTCTGGGTAACCGCCGCAGATACACATCCGTGCCGATCAACGAACAGCTCACGATTACTCCTCCTCTTCCTACAGACTTGACCTACTGACATACATTTCCCCTCCTCTGCCTGAACGTCTGCGCATGACCTCTCTTTCCCTTCGCCCATCTCCAGTAGTTTGCGCCAGCGCAAGGCCTACATCTGCTCACCAGAAGTCCAAACCATGACTGCCAACTTACTATTACCCAACAACCTTTAACCTCAGTGTCCTAATGTAATGGCCAACCAGACTACCTATGGTCGCAAGAAGAAATGTTTGGGTTAAGGTTCACTACTCATAAAAAACCAAATATATGAACAAAATAAACACCAACAAACCAAAAACCCTCCCCATAACAACCCTAAGAAAATAAGAACTCAAAAGAAAACATCAAACATTTAGCAAAACCACATTAGAGAGCAGCGAGCCCCAACACAAATCATTCTTCCAGTGACTTGCAATTGTTAATCAGTTTTATAAGGCTTCAGCGCAGTTAGGTATGTGCACCTTTTTTTTTTACAAGAACTCTTCTAGATGGATCCCCTAGATTTACACTCACGTTTGTTGAAAATGATATTACGTTTGGTCCATCGTAAGCAAAACATAATTTAGCAGATAGACCCACTGCTCATAGACGAAGCCAGCTACTAAGTCGCATTCCCTTCGCTAGCCGCCCACTATCTCAGCTCCGCTCCACCCTCACCACCTCCCCTCCCCCTTCTCCAACCGGCTGCTGCAGCTACGTTATCCCCTACCAGGCCCTTTCCCCCTCTTAGGCCTATAGAGTGGCAGGCCCGATGGTTAAATGGGATAGCACAGAAGCAACGACCGGTGAGAAAGCTGAGAGAGAGAGCTCTAATTGACCACCCTGCACACCTAGCAGAAAAGTGGAAGAGCATACTATCAACCAAACAAGTAAAACTCAAACCAAGAAAACCCAAACCAGAAAAAATGCTGAAACTAAATCCTAAAACAAACTAACCTAAAATAAGACATAATAAACCTCCCAGAAAAAATAGGTAACCCGCGCAATGTTAAGCACTCACTTGCTAACTTTTAAAAATTTACATAAAAATTTAATTACAGAATAGCCAACTTCAACAACATTCTAAAAATAGAACATGGCCTCCCTTGGAAACTATGGTCTTTATGCCAGTTTAACTCTAAAAAAGAACAATATATAAATGTTCTGCAAGTTTTGCAAAAATTTCTTATTTAAGCTAACAGAAATATCATTGCTAGGCTGTTAAATAAAATAAATAAAGCCACCGTCATCACACAATTAAACAAAATGCCAACGATACACTATTGTCAGGGATAACAATATTAGAAGTAAAATTGGCATTTTATCCAGTTTGAGCAGTTCACTTGTGCCCTTTAATTTTAAAAACATTGAGTGATACAAAGTTTAGTTGGCAGGTTGTGTTCATTAATCACCACTGACAAGTAAAACAAAAAAAAAATTTTATATGAATGCACAGTAATTATAAATACTGAAGTTTTATTAAGAAATAAATTGTGTTTTAGAAGTGGGAGGAGCAACTTCTCATACATTATGTAAAGTACCAGTAATTGCGCTTGTTTCGTTGTAATACAGAACAAAGATATTTGAGCACGAATGGCACGAGGATTACAGCTATTAATGTCAATACGAAGAAAGATTGCCCCATACCAAACTTACCGCCATGATGTAACAAAACTAACTGCCGGAACCAGGACTACCACTCTTGTAGGCAGTCACATCAGGGTTGTCAACTTCATTCTTGAGGGCGCCACTGTCACCAGTAGCGTGGGAGATTCAAATTGTTCTGGTCACTCACAACACTACTTCTTCGTATGTACACTATTTACATCCATGCACACGCCTAAACATCGCGCCCACCTTGAAATGCTGCATTTCAACATTCTATGGGAAACGGGCACAGTTTCACTGCTGGGCGCTTGAATGTTCCACTAGCAGTGCGCACTGTAGCCACCCTGGCCACACCATCACTCCCTGGGTGAACAGCTGTAATGCGCCCCAACTGCCATTGAAGAGGTGCAATTCTGTCTTCCTTCATCAAGACATTTGGGTTTGCGCGTAGGTCCCCAGAATCATTGTTCCACTTCTGACGTTGTTGCAAAGTATGCAGGTAATCCTTGTGCTAACTATGCCAGAAGTCTTGGTGTAGACGGGATATCAGCTGCCATCGCTGTAACCGATTCAGCTTGACGTCAGCTAAGTTTGGTTCTTGCAGAGAGACCAATAGCTCACCATTCAGAAAGTGGCCTGGGGTGAGTGTATTGAGATAGTTGGGATCAGGACTTAAAGCACAAAGTGGCCGAGAATTCAAAATGGCCTCGATTTGTACAAGTGCAGCGTACAGTTCTTCATACATGAGAATTTCTTCACCGATAACACATTTCAGGTGAAACTTGAAAGACTTAACACCAGCCTCCCACAACTCTCCGAAATGAGGAACTGCAGGAGGTTTGAAGTGCCATGTGACACCGAGAGGGACTAGAGAATTCACCACAGCTGTTTGGTGAGATGATGAGGAAAGATGGCGCACAAGTCTCACAGTTGATTGTAGACCCCCACAAAGTTGGTTCCACAGTCACTGTAGATATTAGAGGACCGTCCGCGACGAGCAATGAAACACTTATACGCAGCAATGAACACCTCAGTGGACAGGTCTGATGCCACTTCGAAATGAACAGCCTTTGTGGCGAAACACGAAGATGCATATGTAAGCCTTCAATACTACAGCCTTATGAACCCTAGCAGCCTTGATGTGGAAGGGGCCAGCATAATCAACTCCAGCTGTTGAGAATGGCTTTATTTGATGGATTCACACAGCAGGGAGGTTACCCATCATTGGCATAGCTGGCGACGGCCTGCCCTTGAAGCATTTGACACAACGACGTACACAACTAGTAATAGTACCTTTATCTGAAAGGATCCAGAACTTCTCCCTAAGAATATTTTGAAGTGTTTGAATACCAGGATGGTGGTTGAGTTCATGGTAGTGACGTATCACCAGCTCCGTGAACGGATGTGTCTTTGAAAGCAGAGCTGGGTGCTTGTGGTCATAGGGTAAGTTCGAATGAAGAACCCTTTTGCCCACCCTAATCAGCCCAAACAAATTGATAAATGGCACTAGCTTACGACTCTGGTAGGGGAGGCAACTATTTCCTTTCAATGCAGTCAGTTCATCTTTAAATGAAGAAGCGTGAACATGCAGAAGCCAAAATTGCATAGATGCCTCTAGCTCACTACAGCTTATATTATCCCCTGTAATTCGAGTTGCAGATGGCACACGACAGTTACGAATGCAGCAAAATACATAGGATGTCACTCGTAAAAACCTGGTCAAGTTGCTAAATCATAAGCGTAGCGTATCCATATCACTTGATGATGTGACGGTTCCCAGCACTGTTGTCCTTCTTTCCAGTAAGATAGTATCAGATGTAACCAGGATCAGAACTGTCAGTATGAACACCACTCACTGGCCATTTCTCAGATGCTTCCTTCAACCATGCAGGACCGGTCCACCACAAGTGATGACTGATTATCTGAGATAGCATAAGACCACAGGACGCACAGTCAGCAGGATTGTGCTCGGAACGCACGTGCTTCCACCATGATGGTGTAGCGAGATCATGGATCTTGCTGACTCTATTCGCAACAAAGGTGTGCAGTTGGTGAGGAGATGAGTTTATCCATGCAAGAACGACCTGTGAGTCAGTCCAAGCCACTACAGAGGTGAAGTGAAGAGCAAATTCATATGCCTCAGTCACATGTTTAAGCAGATGAGCCAGAAGCAAGGCTCCTCAAAGTTCTAGAGGAGGAACTGACTGTACCTTGACCGGAGCCACCTTGGACTTGGCAATCAATAAATGTATGGTGACTGTACCCTCAGGACTAAGTGTGCGAAGATAGACAGCTGCAGCATAACCTATGTCAGAACTGTCAGCGAACCCATGCAACTCATAACTGCAACCAGCAGGACCTTTAACCAACCTAGGAACAGTAACAGAAGACAGCAGTGAAAATTGGTTTGTGAACTGGGTTCATCGCTCTACTACAGCTGGCGGTGGTTCAGCATCCAAATCAACACCCTTCAGCCAAAGAACCTGAATTAGATGCTTGGCGAACATTAGTAATGGAGTGAGCCATCCAAGGGGGTCAAAAGTTCGTGCAACAAGGGACAGAATGGTACGTTTTGTTGTATCACTGCGGCTGATCTGAGTATTGTACGAGTAAGTGTCAGAAACAGGGTTCCAGTGTTATCCCAATACCTTCACTGTAAAACTGTCTCGATCTAGGGCAGATGGCTGCGGGATTTCAACGTAATCTCTTGGAAGCTATTGTAGAAGCTCTTGCTTGTTACTCATAAACTTTCGCAGCTTAAAACCCCCTTTAGTAAGAAGTGAAATAAGGTCCTTCTGGATAGCCAAGGCCTCGTCCACCAAATTGGATCCTGTTACCACATCATCGACATACACATCTGAAAGCAGCACTTTTGAGGCCACCAGAAAGAAGTCCTCGTCTTCTGCCAGCTGTTGGAGAGTGCGAAGAGCTAGAAAGGGTGCTGATGAAACACCATATGTCACAGTCTTCAACCTATAGTCCTGCACCGGATCGGTTTTGCTGAAACACCAGACAATACGTTGATAATCCCGGTGTGCAGAATGGACACTTATTTGGCGTGCAGAATGGACACTTATTTGACGGAACATCTGCTTGACGTCAGCAGTGAAAACAACTTCCTGAAGACGAAATTGCAACAGTAAAGCACAAACTTCTCTTTGAAGCTTGGGTCCAGACATTATTAACACATCGTTCAATGATACGCTTGTGGAGGACTGGGCAGACGCATCGAACACCACTTTTAATTTTGTTATGGAGCTCTTTGATTTCACCACATAATGATGATGACTGTAAAATTATTCTGATGAATGTATCTGACCCTCCGCCACTCTCTCCATGTGCCCCATGGCCAAGTAATCAGTCATGAATTCAGTGTATCTCTCTTTCAACACAGAGTCTGTTTCGAGGCACCTCTCAATGCGAAGAAGCCAGTTCACTGACTGAGGTCTGGATGTACCTAATTCAAATGACGATGAGAGAAATGGCAATGAGACACTATATCGCCCCTCCTTACCACGCTTCAACGTTGACGTGAACAGTTCTTCGCAGCGAGCATCCTCATCAGACACATGCTTGATTGGAGGGAATTCACCCAGTTCCCAGAACCTTTTCAGAACATCTTCCAATGGTAGAGGGGACGAAAGCAGTGAGACACAGAGTAATGCTACATTGTGTGCGGAATATTGTTCTTCAACCTGACCCATTAGAATCCACCCCAGCACAGAATTAGAGCAACTGGTGATCCATAAATCTTGCCTTCAGTCATGAGTAGGGAATAAAGGTCAGCATCAATCAACAATTCAACAGGTCCAGGTACGTCAAAGTTTGGGTCAGCCAGCTGGAGGTGAGACACGGACATACGTACTTCAGCAGAGAGACGAGTACTAAGCACATTATGGGTAGTTCTTGGTAGAACAAACACATTGAGAGCAAACTGAGCGTCAAGGCATCCAACAGGTGAAACATAAATAGGTCAGCATGACCTAGCAACACTAACTGGTGTTTTCGACAAGCCGTGCACAGGTAGGTAGGTTCTCTGACGAGCCAGCATCAACCTTTGAACGCAGCCCTCAGTAATAAAACTTGCTTGACTGGCAGTATCAAGAAGTGCTCTAACAATGCAGGGAGTTCCTGAGCCATCTAAAATGCAAACTTCAGCAGTTGAGAGAAGAACGGTGGTTGATAACCGTTGACCTGCTGGTGTAACAGAGGACAAAACTGTTGCAGGTTTCTCAATGTTTTCAACCTGTGTATTAACTTCAGAGGTAGGAAGTGGATCATTACTGTCTAACAATCCTGGCTGAAAGTGTAACATTGAATGGTGACCACCACCACAAGTACGACACGAGGACAAACACTGTTTGGCTTGGTGTGAAGGTGACAGGCAGTTTAGGCAAAGTTTGTGTTCTTTTACAACAGTAAATCTGTCCTTAGGAGTGCAATGAAGGAAATGGGTGCACTTGTAAAGTGGATGAACTTCACTACACATCTGACACTGTTGGGAGGAGCTCACCAAACTACTCACTGACTGACCTCTACCTTGCCTCCTACTGGGCATAGTTACTCTTGTGCTGGTCTTTGATGTTTGAGCATAGGGACCCTTGCTATGAGACCAAGCTACTGCACGACAGTGTTTATCCAAAAAGGAAATGAACTCACTTAAAGTAGGATGCTTATCTGACAATGTCATCTCCCATTGGGTCTGTAGATCAGTGTCCAAACGCTTAGAAAGGATCGCAAGTAGAATCAAGTCCCACTGGTCCACAGGAACACACAGAGCCATAAGGGCAGAAACATTTTCATTTATTACCATTAACAAATGTCGAAGAGTCTTTGGGTAGTCTGCGGAGGCCGATGGTGCTTGCAATAAAGCGTCTACGTGAACAGATGTAATGAGGCATGGGTTTTCATACCGTCCAAGAAGTAACTTGCACGCAACATCAAAGTTAACTTCAGATATAGGCAACGACTGTATAAGACCCAATGGTTCTCCAGAAAGAGTTGTCTTAAGGTAGGCCAACTTTTCTACTGCAGACAGATCTGGATTATTCCCTATAAGTGTGCCAAACAAAGTGGAAAAATTTGACCATTCCGGAGGGCTTCCATCAAAGTTGGGCAGCAAAATCTTGGGAAGTGCAACACGGGAATGTCTCACCTGAGAACTCGTCGAAAGTTGCTCTTGTACCTTAGAGTCATCAAGAGAAGCCACAGCTGCCATCATTTCATAGTACTTCTCATCCAACTCTGCAAGGCGAGCAGCATGTAGTTCAGTATCAAAGTCCTATAATTTGTTCGCTGTAGCTTCTACAGTAACATTATCGACACTGATCTGTGGTAGATCCTGTGTGGTAGCAACGAATAAATTCCGTTTGGTGAGGTCAAGCATGACAGCCTGCGAGAGGTCGTATGCACGTTTAAGGCGTGCTTCTGCCAACCGAATGCGGGTTAACGCTGTTTGAGGATTAGCCATGACTAAGCACTGTGCACAACTGAATTATGACAGCAAACCAAGGGGTGCTCAAAAGATGCAACTACCATAATCACAACTAGGTTATATTGACCGCCGAGACACCCTGCAGCAATGACTTCACACCGAAAGAAAACTATAGAACCACGCAAACTGTTAGAAACTAAGAACAATGTAAGTACAATGAGCCAGCAAGACACAAGAAAGGACATGATGCGTCCCAGGAAAGTCGCTTCCCACGACTAACGTAAACTCAAACGACGATTGGAACGCCGGTAAGAAATACTGTATGCCTAAGCCATAACATTTACACACCACCACAATCTGATTTTGCAGCGTGTCTAAAGTCTTCAGGTCAACTACGTGCCATAACTTCTCTACAGCGTGGCAAAACGTGCGCGAACACCAAACAAACTAACAAATATTTAAATTACCAGAACACGTGATCCGGCTCGGAGGACTAAAAATGTTTTGTTATAGTACAGAACAAAAATATTTGAGCATGAATTGCAGGAGTATTACCGCTATTAATATTGATACGAAGCAAGATTGTCCCATAGCAAACTTACCGCCATGATTTAACAAAACAAACTGCTGGAACCAGGACTGCCGCTCTCGTAGGCAGTCACATCATGGTTGCCAACTTCATTCTTGAGGGTGCTACTGTCATCAGTAGCGCGGGAGATTCAAATTGTTCTGGTCACTCGCACCCATTACTTCGTATATAAACTATTTACATCTATGCACACGCCTAAACAGTGCTGATAAATATACACTGTCTGTTTCATCAACTTTTTTTCCAAATACTTTATTGGAAATATGTAATAATCACCGGTTTCTGTTCAAAACAAAGGCATGTTTTTAAAAAATTCAAATTGGCAAAAAAAAAGGCCAGCTTACAATGCAGGAAATACTGTATTTCTTTTGGATTAAAACTGTGTCATATCCATCACTTTCATAAAAATTAAGCTAAGGTGAGTGGACTTTATGTCTCATCAACAGTGAGGTCATTTCTTAACGGTGACACAACTTTACTCTACGACAGGAACTGCGAGAGAACTATATCAGTCTTAATCTGTGTAAATGAATCATCTCAACATTTTTCTGGAGCAATTTCAGGAAACAATAGAAAACCATAATAATGAGGGGATTGAACCCTGGTCCTCCTGATTGTGAATATAATGTGTTACTGTTGTGCCACTTCACTCAGTCTCATAAAAATTGAGGTTAACAATTCTAAGAAACAGAGCATTTGCGCCAACTTTTTTTCTTCGAAAGTTAGTTCTGAGTTTTAAGTTACAAACTTGTTTTTCAGAATTATTTTGGGAAAAAATGTGTATCTCACATAATGCACAAATTAGACTGCATTAATTTAATGCACCCTTTGTGCCAAAGGGCTATAATATTTAAGATACACAGTCGTAGCTGATGTCTGTTTTCATTATTTTATGGAATGGGAGTAGTGCCACTGTTAATTACTTTCATGAAATATGTACATACAGATGACAAACACCAACTTTATAATATACACTTGTTATAATTTAGAGCAGTTTATACAAAAGTAAAATTTTGGATTGTGGACCTGTTTTACTTGGTATACTATGTATTATCATAACTAAAAGTACTGTATTTATTTTGTCTTTTATTTTAGTATAGCTTTGCACTGTTATAGTAGTGAGTACAAGCACGTTGTGGACATCATGGATTTTTGCAGCGAGGGCTACATCAGCTTCAGCAGCTACATCACTCTCATCATCAAGATGGTAGTGATCAACAGAAGTCTGGAGCTTTCCCACTCATGATTCAAGGGACGCACACCAACCCAAAAGATCCTGAGTTCCATATCCTGGTCTTTGACATTGAAGCTCTTATTGGTAAATCAATGTAGTTTTGTGTACAGGCTTATTTTTATTTGTTTCATTTTGTGAATACAGTATGTCTTAGTGAGTCACGTGTTTCAGTTGAACACAAACTAATGACTTGACTGTTTAAATACAGATACTGTACTCAATAAAGTGAAAATTTCATGTAATAAAAAAATATGTTTACTTCAGGCTTGCCATTTTAACGGATTTTATCCGTTTTAACGGATATTTAAAGGTTAAAACGGACAGACGGATAATGTTAGATATTTACGGATATTTCTAACATCTATGTTTGTCAACAATCGACACAAAAATTAGCGACGCACATGAATGAATTAATGAGGTTCACTAATTTTTTGTGCTAATTTTAAACCTACAAATGTTTCCCTTTATTTTTGCAGAAAAGGTCATGCTATATACAGTACAACCTCGATTATCCGCGACTCGATCATCCGATTTGCGGATTATCCGCGATTTTTTATAATGCTAATTATTTTTTACACTGTTAACAATTTTTTTTTTATTGCCTGTGAAATTCTCTTAACTTCAGAAGTTTGTGTCTATATAGTCGGTTAAGCATTTGCATTCGCATTTGTGCTTATTAATATACAGTA
>PNEQ01002387.1:29980-41552 GCA_003012365.1 Medauroidea extradentata
CTGACTGACGTGCAGCAGTCAGATAATTGCAGAGACTGCTACGTGGTAGCAGATAAGATAGTAACAACTCCCGTTGATAATAACCACGTCTGAGTAATGGCACCAGATAAGATAAACTAATGACTCGATCAACCGTGAAATTCGGTTATCCGACTGTCTCGTCCCCTGCATTATCGCGGATAATAGAGGTTCTACTGTACAAGCAAATATACGTAAATTTGTGTTTTATTTTATGCCAAAATATATAAAAAAGAAAAATTTTTAAAACCTCTCATAATGGCTGCACCCCATATTTTGTACCAAAAATTTTGGTGAAAACATGTGGCGATTATGTTAATAAATACGTGTATTTACATTTTATGTGCGGCGCCATGATACAAACAAACTACGTCTTATTCGAGGTCATAAATAAACTTATGTAGATATATTAATTTTTCAACAATAAGTAGTCAGTTGAACATGTTCGCACTCATTCTACAAATTTTTCGAAATAGGAAAATGGGTAGAAAGTTTCACTGCTTCTTTACCGAAACAGGTTAGAAAATAGTTCAGTCTGTTAAAAACATTAACAGTAAATGGTTTCCTGTATAACATCTCAATTTTTCACAATACTATAATAATTTACTATACATATTGATTTCACTATCAAAATTCTACAGCAAGAATCTTCTAAAAAACTTCGGAAAAGTACGTAGACGTAAGTTTGAATTATTACAGGATTTTACAGGATTTTTTAATGCTAATTACAGGATTTTGGAAATGAACTTGGTGGCATCCCTGGTTTACTTATTAAAGCTAAAAAAATTTAACACTTTCAGTATACAATGTGCTTTTTTTTTAAGAACTTGGTAGTTGCAATTTTTCTAAGAATTTTTTAAATAAATTTGAGAATGACAGTGAATTGTCTGACTAACTTTTGTCTTTAAATTGGTGTTGAAAAAAATTTTGGTGTGTAGGTTGTGGCTGTTATTTTTAATAAAATATTGTGATGTATAATTATTTCCACAGTGCAGTTGCTAAGTGAAGAATACAGCACTATGTCCCCTGGAACTTTAGAAGCTCAGGGCCTCATTAATCAAGCTGAGTATCAGAAGGTGGCAGCACTGACCCAGTCTGCATCACCAGATGCTCATAAAAAAATTGCAGGTACATATGGCTAAGAACATTTCACAATATGGTTTAATTGCTAAGTCTGCATTAATATGTTCATATAAATTTACTTCTTTCATTGCTCATAACTTTTTGTACTCAAACTCAGGACACCAAGATTAATAGAACACCGACAATAACTAAGCGGAAGATCGTGTTACACTCAAAACAGAATGATCCAACAGTAGTGCCATAGATCCAGAACCATACAAAACACAATGAAAACACGGAAGACCAATTACTCTAGTCTGCCTGAATACAGGAGCAGATTACAGCTCTCAAAACATCACAGCTAGCTCATCTGAGAAATTTTCCTGTGTTTTTCTGTTCCTTCATTGTTGGTTTGTCTAGTCATGTGTCTGTGACGTTTGGTCATCCTATTTTGAGTGTAAAGTAATGTAACAGACAGAAGTACAAGTACTTACAGTTGATACTTGTAAATAGGTACACACACGAAGGGACGACACACATTTTTCCTCTTGAAATTTTTTGTCTCACTTTTATTTATGCATACAGTCAACTCCCGATTTAACGACCCTTGACGGTTCCCGAGAATAGGGTCGTTGTTTCAGAGGGGTCATTTTTAGAATTGTTACAAATTTTCGGCAATCCCGACCTTTAAAATGTTGACATTTACCGTTTTTTATCGTTGAATCGGCATTCACTCGTCTTTGCCGCAAAAATTACGTGTTTTTATAAAATTATACACATTTATTTTGAAAAACAAACACGTTATTTGTAAATGTATGCAATTGAAGTGGATCTATGACGTTTGTTTACTTCAATAAATAATAAACGTTGCCGATAAAGTAAATTCTTGCGCCCGCAACGTCCATTTTGGGATGTCATTTTCAGGAATGCTGCAATAAAGTTTATTGAAATAGTAATATTTTTCAATAGAATGAAGTATTTTGAATAAATAGATACACTGGAAGCGGATATATGACCTTTCTTTGGCTCAAAATTAAGCAAAAACATCGCCGGCAATATAGATTCTTGCACCTGCAACGACCGTTTTTGTAAGTTATTTGCAAGAATGCCGCAACAAATATTATTGAAATAGTAAAATTTTTAGTAGAGTTAAGTATTTAGAATAAATAGATACATTGGAAGCGGATATATGACCTTTCTTTGGCTCAAAATTAAGCAAAACGTCGTCGGCAGTATAGATTCTTGCGCCTGCAACGACCGTTTTTTGGAAGTTATTTGCAAGAATACCGTAACAAGATTTATTGAAATAGTAATATTTTTCAATAGAATGGCGTATTTTGAATAAATGATACTCTGGACGTGCATATACGACCTTTCTGTAACTCAACATCAAGCGTGAATTCATGATAATGAAATATGAATATTGTCGGCACCGTAAATTAAGTGCCCTCAATGTCGGCGTTTCGAAACTGTTTACAATGTACTATCGCAATGTTGCAAATTGAAGTAGTAATTTATTTCAATAGGCACATATGTCATGGTTGACATCTAAGACTTTTCTTCAACATACTGTATTAGGCCCGAACATACGTTTTTAGAAAGCTGTTTGCGTCCTAGGATCTTGGCAGCAAGCGACCACACACAGAAACACACACGTGTGCGCAAGGACCTATCTGGAAACTGGTTAGTTCAAAAACAACGTACATGACATGTCTAACGTATGTCACTTGTGCGAGTTTTGACCACTACCTAGTGTGGACCCACGATAACTCCTCGAAAGTCACGTTTATTTTAAAGCAGAAATATAACAAATATAGAAATATAACAAATTTAAATCTGTCATTTGATGTGCCTTCCTTATAAAAACAAAACAATCAAGAACATTCTTACTTATTAGTTCCAGAGGGTGCGTCCGTACTCTCCTGAAGTAACAGTTCACGATCCCTCTTTGCCACAGATGGGGATCCCCTCAATGCGGTTGTTGACTTCTTTCTTCCGCCCAGGCTGCTGCTCTATGTACCTGTAGAACCAGTTAGTAATTAGTTCAATAGACCCATACACAATACACTTTAATCACGCTTCGCCCTCGTGCTCTGCAATTGACTATTGGATAAAAAAATCTTGGTCACAAAGACGATTCCAAAATAACATAGTCTTGTTCAATACGTCTATTGTTTCCATTTCTCAATCTAGCTACAGTAAAATGTTCCCATTTGACCAGTTTATATTCCGGCACAAGTATACGAGTCACCTATTTAAGTTCGGTAAAATTCAGAAGTGTTTACGGGTATGTTTCTGGTATTCTCTTACACTAATGACTGCCCACATTTGATAGTTCGTCCCACTCAAAACATTCATATATAGTCACCACATTCGTACTGCGAGGTTAACTTCCTAAACTTCCATTTCAATCTTACGTTGAATAATGCAACCAGCTCCCAATAACTATTGTAATATTTCATACATACACTCGTTAATACAAACCCTGTTAATACAAAATTCTCATTAATACAATGTGATTTTTCATCCCCTTGGAATTTGATGAAAAATTCAACAATAACTGAAACGTACAATAACATATTTCTGTATAAATAAAACAGTGTATTATAAAGTCCTCTAGTTAATGGTATTCATTGTGGTTATAAAAATGTTTTTTTGTGAGAATAAACTGACTAAAATTTTAGAAATTTTTAAATGTTTTTGCACAACATGATAACACAAACCTGTTTATTACAAACAGCAAGAATTTTGGTCCCTTCAGGTTTGTATTAAAGAGGTTTGACTGTACAATTATTGTAGTTGCTGACGATCAAAGTCCTTTGATGCGGCCTCAGAGTACCATGGCGTTCCATCTCCATAGTCCCAGTTAAAAACATTGTTATTGTGCTTCACGCACAATTGATGAACCGGCATCGCTGCTTCATGCCTCTACGATGACCAGGTTTTAATCCACGAAGTTCGTCGGGAAGCGCGGAGTACTGGGACGAGGTCTCAATCGTACCCTCCTTCTTCAAAGTCTGCACAGCAAGTCACCTTTCTCCTTTCTACTCTCTGCTAGCCAGCTCGTGTCAAGCCTTCAGGGGATGACATCATAGTCACAGCGCTACTATTGGCCAGCTCCGAAAATGCAACAGAAACAGTTCGTCCAAAATACATAGCAATATTCAGCCAACAAAGCACACTCAGACAAACCAATAAATACTCTGAATCCTTTCCAACTGTTAGACAAAGTATTAGCTATCGTAAGGGATATACGCCCCTATACTTAGAATTTCAATATGTCTTACGAAGCTTGAGAAAAGTCCATATATACTGTATATACTTGTGTACAGTGCACCCTCGTGTATAGTGCGCACCACGTTTTTTGCAACAAGTTACAGGGAAAAAAAATTTTTAGTTCCTCGCTAGTATGTGGAAAAAAAACACGGTAGGATTATCCGAGCGAGCGGTGAAACAGCACGAGGGACGCTATGATGGAAGGGTCAAGGAAGGAGGGGGGGAGAAAGGAAACGTAGCTGGCAACATATAAAAGAGAGAGGAAAGATAACATTCACACTGGTTAAGAGTGTGAAGGCAGAGAGGGTGGTGGCGAGCCAGGAGGGGTGGGGTGGTTTGTCTCTCTTCCAAGGTCGCTTGCTGTCTGCCAGCCCTCGCCTCGCGCGTGTGTGCCATGCTGCTCTGCTGTGCCGGCCGCTTCCAGCATGTCCCCCCCCCTTCTTCCAACAAGCCGTAAGATAACATGCCGTGACAGCAGCAAGCTTGCCTTTTTTATCTCTCCTGGTGTGTTTGAGGGGGTGGGGGAAGGAAAAAAAAGATTGGCGCTCTTTTTTTTTCTTCCTTCCTTTCCCATGAAAAGATAGCTGGTCACGTTTCCCGGGTGGTGGATGGGGAAGGGAGAAAAAGCTGAGAACAATGACGCCTTTTTCTTTCTTTCTTCCCCATAGACCGATAGCAGGAGGGGAAAGGGAGAGAAAAAGAAAAAGGAAAAGGAGTAATGATGGAGGAACCTGGCCGTGAGAACATTCTTTCTCTGCCTTCCACAGTTGACTCCCGTCGGTTTACCACTATAACTTCGGCCTCTTTCACCCCTCCCCCCTCCGACAAAACAATCGATCGACAGCCGGCCTTTTTTTTTTCTCTGCTTCCTACGCTTGACACCTGTCAATTTACGGCTTTAACTTCGCCGTTTCACCCCCCCCCCCCTTTTCCCTTCGCCTCCACTCAACGAACAACTGACCTTTCTTTCAAGTATTTTATTTTCTATTTTCCATGTATAGTACGCACCCCTGAATTTTTATCAGTTGTTTTGGAATAAAAGTCCGTGCTATTCACGAGTAAATACGGTAGTAGCCGAAGTATTGGGAAAAGCTATTTAGTCGGACACTAGTTGAACCCAGCTGACCATTAATCGCCTTCATGAGTCTTGCACATAAACAACCTATACTCGGGTATCGGCAACTTGTAAGAAGGAAACACTGCCAACTCATGTCCATTATCAGTCTTAAACAAAACGTATTTTTGATCTGATCATGCCAGACAGTCTTTAACTCCATGTGGAATGCTTCTAATGGAAAGAAAAACATGTATACACAACTTCAGTTCTCATTGCACCCTGGATTTACTGTCACAAAACAAGGTTACAAGTTACTTACTAGAGTATCCAAATACACATCGAACACAGAAAATTTAGGAGGCACACCGTGACAAAATACATAGTATCTATTACTACATCATTCCTAAATACATGCTTATGTACTAATAAAGATATCAATATATCAGTGACCCTATAGGTGGCATACTAGTCACAGCTCCTGACGCTCGCTCAGCAGATGGGACGTGAAGATAACACTACTCCCTTTGTTTTGCAGTTCAATCTCTCGCTTCTCTAGCTCGGCCGGCCGTGTGAAAATAATTGGCTTACATAATGAATCTACTATGTGCACAAGTTTTTTACACACTTCACCAATGTGCATGGAGAGAAATTTGATACTCAGTTTCAATTTGCTCACCAACAGTAAATAATTACAAACATTGAGATGTTGATCATTGTTAATAAACTTGGATAACACATTCACAGAACAACTTTAAACCTACACAATGCTGTTTCATATTTTCTTTCCACCGACGTATACAAGTGTATCCACTGCTGTTATTTACGGTCAAGCCAATTGCGTGCGCGTGTGTGTGTGGGTGCGTGTGGGCGCGATCGCATGTGTGGGCTAGTGACTCGCACCAGACGTGCTGTTGTCAAGCGTCCTACTACTGGATGTCACGCATTCTGAGACGTGCACCCGAAGTTTGGTAGTGTCAGTATGAACTGTCCTGCTTTCACTTGTTAAAAGATTGATTTATAAACATTATTGTGTATATATCATTAAATGACATGATGGTAGTTATATTTAATAGCATTTAGTTAACAAAACAGAAACCGTAATAAAGCTTAAAAAACACGACGTATATTCACAATATCAAAGGCACATAGATAGTCTACCATGTCAAAGGGCACGAGAAATCGGTGGCAAAAAAGTTACGGCGCGCACATGAAGAAGAGGTGAGTGAACTATTGGAGTGGTTGGGCCCGTTGGTGGGAGAGAGGCAGACGTGTCTCCGACCGGCCGAGGGATGGCCGGCCAGCTAGCCATCACTTCGCGCTGGAGGGAGGGACAGCAACGTATATTTTTAGAACAAACACGCCATGTGCGGCAGTACAGTTTTCGAGAAACAACTGCAACCATTTGCGGCCATAATAAAATAATGCAAAGCCTTTTTCTGCTATTTTCTTTGAATTAAAATTTTTTAAGCAATTTTTTTTTCTTTTTATAATTTTCCTCAGTTCCTGGAAAAAGGGTCGTTACTTCGAGAGGGTCGTTATTCCTGGGGTCGTATAATCGAGAGTTGACTGTATATTGACTACAGCCAAAATAGTTAGTTTTTCTTGTTTAATTTTTAGTTCTCTTAGAGGACATAGCATTGCAATTGTTGTGTAGTCTATAATATTACACAAAATAATTTACCCCATTGCAAGAATCTTTCAGGTACATGATAAATCCGTAATAAAATATCTATGACTTGCTGATGCCAAAATTTCAATTTTCTTGACTCTTTTTAGTGTTTTTTTTAATTATCCTATTTTGCAATTTTCTGTAAGAAGTTCGTGTAGAAGATTCTGCCCCCACCCCTGCCCTCTTAGTTGGATATGATCTCTACACTTTATTAGTTCTATTTTTTTTATCAGTTATTAAAGCTAATGTTGCCGAAAAAAACTACATATTGTATACATAAATACAAAAAACAATGTGTCACAAATACAGTAAACCCCCAATCTGACGGCATTGGATCTTACGACATTGGCGACCTAACAACATAATTCCCAGGAACCCTGTAAAAGTAAAAATTAATATTTTAAAAATTGGTCAAAGCTAAGCACAAAGTGCTATAGATTGCAGTATAACATTATTTAATATAATAATTTTGTGTACATTAAACAATAACACACTGTAGTTATCATAAATTGGTGGTATGCAGCTGTGAAACAAAAGAACTTTGAAAAAATGTTAGAAGCTTTGGCTGGGATATAGTTGAAGCGCACGCCAGGTGTGTTGGGCTGCCCAGGCAACACTGACATATGTGAGACATGATGACTAACATTGCATTATCTACCCCTCCTCCCCCTCACTTCTCCATGCTCCCTTCTCCTTGCATTTCTTTCCTACATTCCTTCACGTACCATCTTCTCAGCACTTCCCTATCGCACTCCTCCACGTGCCCTTACCTGAGTTACGCAGTTAGCCACCTGATGTGTGTATAGCAATGGTAGTGGCCAGTAGTAGCTTACGTCTCACTTCCAAACCCTTTGCTCTTGTGTAACAAGGCCAGCCAATGAGAAGGCAAGTTTCATGCCTTGCCACTCTCATGACCTCCACTTTTCACCACCATGTTGCCAACTTTAGGAACGTCTCTGTTTGTACGGTCGCCCTAGGGACATTGCAGAGTTTTTAAAGAAAATGTACAGACTATTAAATAACATTGAAAATGTTTATGTATATTTTTAGTCCTACAGTAATATGTATTTTGTTGTTACCACCTCCTTTACTATGACCATCCGTTTATACGACCTTTTTTTCAGGAACCTTGGAATGTTTTGGTCGAAAAAATCAAAAATTTAAGGAATATCTGCAGAAAAATGTATTTGTTCCACTTGTTCGTCCACGTAGCATTTTCCTTAGTGAATGCTGAACTTTAAGAAACACTTAGCTAAAATTAGTTAACACCTCTCCTGAGTGTCCATGCCAGCCAATACCAATTCACTCCCCCCACCCCCAGCTAACAACCAGATTGTACTGTACTTTTGTGCGCGCGCATAAACTGCTGTGCCTTGTCTAGTGTACCTCACAGCTGCAGCCACACCGCCCCCCACCTGGCAATAACTGTCTGATAGTCACATGCAACTTGCATCCTGTCTGGCCGCAAAGCTGAGCCTCATGTTTCTTTTTCCTCTCCCACTCTCTCCCAGCCATCGTCTTTGTTTCAGTGTCTGGTGAGGGCCCAGGGGGTTGCGGTTAAAGTAATGACACTTTCTTTTCTCTACAGTACGGGGAAAAAAGGACCAGCATGGCACTCAGTCTGTGAAAGAAGAAAAATAAAACAATCCAACATTGTCTCTTTTTTTTCTCTATCTTGACATCAGGTTGTGTGTATTTAAGTTGAGCTCTACTTGACCTTGACAGCTTCCGCTGTGTTATTGATCACTCTGTTTGTGAGGCATGTGGCTGTGAAATTCCCTGCATTGTAAAAATGGCCTATGATGCAAGTACAACTAGTCCTGAATGCTAAATGTAGGCTGATAAGGTTTTTATTTTATTACCGCTCGCAACATATAAAACTGACTGCACTCAACCTTTATCTTGAGTCAATGAGAAGTTTTATTTATATTTCTTCTAGTTAATTCTATTTTTCAATGAAAAAGAAAGGTTGTACTTATGTGAGCGGCATCAGTTTTTAGGCCAGCGGCGCAAGGAGTTGCGACTCGAAGAGTTGCGTCGCACACAGTTTACCATTTTTATTTCCTACGATGTGAAGTTATTTTCAGTTTTTTATCCTTCTGACCTAAATAGTCACCAATTTTTTTACTGTATATTAAGTCATTTTTACCTCATATTTATGCTACACATGATCAAGTATGAGCATTATTTCTTATATTTATTATATTTTTGGAAACAAGGGGAATGTCATTTTGTGATTATAGGGTACCGGTCAATTTGGAAGACACCTTTTCATTGTATTAAAATATAATTTCAATAAAATAAGTGTTTATTTTAATTCAGTAATTGTTCTATGTTATCTTTAAGAAAAATCACACACGTATAAATTTAAAAACAAAAAAAGGGGGGGGGGGGTCAAAATTAATTACCTCAGGACTAATAACACCTGTTCTCTAACGACATAATTATCTAGCACTGTGCAGCGTTGTTTTATCAAAGGTTTACTGTATACCTGTCATTGTGCCTTAATTTTATATAGATGTGCACAGTCAAGTTCCTGTCAGTGCACACTGTTAACACACATTACGCAGATTTTACGTGCTAAAAAAATTAAACGGAGACTTCACACTAAACTGTTTTTTAAAAAAAAAATCTATGTGTCATATCTATGGTAATGAAATGTATTTATTGAACATAAATGTGCCACCTTATTTATACTAATATGGAAACAAAATACAATGGGGCTGTAAATTTCCAAACAGGTTCTTGTTAAATATATATATATATTTTTATTTATTTTTTTTTTTTACGTGTATAACTTACTGGTAATTCTTTGATGGAATGACAGAGCCCGCTAAACTTTCTAATCCATAAAAAATCAGCACTTCAGATGTTTGTTTAGTCTTCGTCAAGTGAAAATCAGCTGCTTCTTATTGGCTTTAATTTGAAGCATTTTGTGTGAGTTTCTTGTCAATTGACAATTTATAAGTAGGCGCAGTGAAAACCAGACTGTGGCTTGTCATTAAAATCTGAAAATGTACAGGTGTGATAACCTCATACTTCTCACACCTACAATGTATTCACTCCACACACACAAAACACTTTGAAGACTAGCCAATAAAAAGACCATCTTTGTAAGAGCTGTACAATGGAAGTACATGACTGGATGTAGTTTTTTGGATGTACGTACACCGTTGTGATGCAGATGTCTGTCGAAGAAAGGTTTCTTCATCAGACATCTGCATCACAATGTAGTATGTGTATGTCCAAAAAAACTGCATCCAGTCCTCAAATTGTATGTGTGAAGATAAACAAATATCAGATATGGAAGAAAGTTGCATATTGCAGAAATATGGCTTCAAGTGAACTGTTTTCTTTTATGCATAAGATGGAAGCTTCATGGAATTATTAATTAATTAAATTATTGGTTTAATCTGTTAGTAAATTATATATGTTTTATTTATGCATTTCATTAAGATTAGCCAGACAACGGAGTAATACACAAACGTATAGGTTTTCTGACATTTTATTGATGCATAATTTTTGCGGAACAAAGATATTACAGTAGAATCCTGTTATAACATTTCTGGATATAACGTTTTCCTGCATATAACATCACTTTTCTTTGGTCCCATCATTTTTCCATAAAGCATAATGCTTTCATTTCCTGCTTATAACAACACGTGCATTTTCATTTCCTGCATATAACATCACTTTTTTCTCAGACGTTAACCATAACTCTGGTAAAATCTTTCTTAACTGTATTATTTTAGATAAAATAACTACAGTAGAACCTTGATCTAACGACACTCGACGGTTCCCGAGAATTGTGTCGTTAGATCGATGATGTCGTTAGATCCGACACATCCAATTTTGACCCTCAAAACATAAAAAAATAATTTTAAATTGCTTTTTTTTTTTAAGTTGTCTAACTGTCGCTGGCATATACCAAAATAGTTCTTTAAATTAATTTTTGATTTAGTTTAATACGCAGATGTCTCCTGAATAAAATGATACCATATATGTCTATATGTATCCTCTCCATGTGCCCAAAATGTTAAAAACCGTGAGCGGCGCGAAGCTTTACCGAGCCAACTAATTAATTAGGCTACGTAGTGCGTGACGTGAAGTGGGCGCTAGAGTGAGACGTTGCTCGGCCTGACTGTAATGTTTCTTCATTTTATCTGACTATGACTTAACAAAATATAAATATTATTTAACAAGTTGAAGTCTTCTGAATAGAAATATATATGCTCCAATGCTGAGAATTATCTCAAACCACCCTAGAAAACGTAAACATTGCGAGGCCACACGAGGTGAGCGTCGTAGCCCTACTAAATGTCATTTTTTGCAAAAGTCATAAAGTTTATTAACAAAATGAAAATATTATTTAACAATTTGAAGTCTCCTGAATAGAAATATATATGACCCAATGCTGAGAATCATCTCAAACCACCACAGAAAACGTAAACATTGCGAGGCGACGCGAGGTGAGCGTCGTAGCCCTACTA
>PNEQ01002389.1:7909-31595 GCA_003012365.1 Medauroidea extradentata
CTGCTCCCTGAGCCTCTCTGCTCCACTCACAGTCAGCCATACCTGTAACAAGTTACATCAACAACTATGTCTTAGTTCTGGGGCTGGCTCAGTAGCCGCTGGTATAGGTCGGGTCCTAGCTGCTCCCTGAGCCTCTCTGCTCCACTCACAGTCAGCCATACCTGTAACAAGTTACATCAACAACTATGTCTTAGTTCTGGGGCTGGCCCAGTAGCCGCTGGTATAGGTCGGGTCCTAGCTGCTCCCTGAGATTGGAATGGAGAGAATAACCAGGATTGTTCACACAAGACATGGTCTGCACTAAACTTTGTTGGCATGCGGAAGCTTGCCGACCTCTTTGCTGACAGACTTTGTGCTGATCATGGTTCTAACCGTAATATCCATGTTATTGTAGAAAACCATTCTGGATTTTTAGACTGAAGCTATCTAACTCTTGCAATCTTGATAAAAACAGTACTAGTAAAAATAATTATTATTATTTAACACCCAACATTTTCAACGTGGATACATCTTTCGAGAAACCATTTTAAAGTTTCAATAAGCCTGATACTTATAAAACAAAAATTAAGTTCCATTCAAACAAATGATGTACATTAGAAGCTCGATAAAGCGCTCATGTCGGGAGACTTAAATCTAACCCGTGTTATAACCTATGTGCGCTGTTCCGAGATAGACCAGATAGAACAAAAAAAATTTTTCAATAAAGTGTTATTTAGCACCGCAACGTTTCTTATTTGCCACAGTATCATGTTAAACTTTCATCCTTTACTCTTATCTGCAGTATTTTGTTCCAGAAAATCCGCGGATAATGAAAACCGCGTATATTCAAGACACAGTAACAACCTATATAAACCACTACATACAATTAATTTTAAAAAATTTCAACCGCTAATCTCAAATGCTACTATATTTGTGCGAGGTAAAGATATTTAATATGTTCTTAAAGTGTCCCACAACATTTAAATATCGTAAAAATTACACGTAGCGTGTGCATTGTGGTGCAAGTTAGATACAGCGGCAGCCACACTGCGAGCGCTCATGGTGACTTGGCAACAGCGAGCACAAGCTAGGTGGTCGACTACAGCTGACGCTACAACACAGCACTGGGCTATCTCTCCACCTACCTAAGGACGTGTGCTGGGCAGACAGTGTGTCTCCACAAACATTGATAGAATGGCATCTGATAACACTATTTCTCGCGTGTAATGCGCACTTTATCTTTGTCAACTACATAAAACAACAGTGGAACAAGCACAATTACAACTACATGGGCGTGAATATTTTGTATTTGTCTCTAAATGTTTCTTGCTTCTATGACGTGCACATCAATTACAGAAAGGAATTGGATCATAAACATAAGATATTTTGACCATAATTAACGATGTTAACAGTTTCGTTTTTAATACGACATCACTGATTGTACTAAAATAGACTTGGCGTGGGTTTTTTCACACATTTCACTGAAAAATTTAACTCCACTGGTAAACATGAATAAGGACAAAGTTTTAGCAATTTCCGTTTTAATACAGCGCCACTGATTGCAATTAAATTAACTTAGCTCAATTTTTTTTGGAGTTTTCGGTGCAGTACTAACACTTGATCCTATTTCTCGTACTTTATTTCGAGACGTACAAATGGCAAACTCATTTTTTCCCCATACCTGGGGCTAATTGCAACAGATATGTCTTTGATTAAATGTAGCTTTTGCATTTTGTCAGTCAAAGTAAGAATTTTGCGATATTCTCTTCGGTTTAGAAGGATCACTGCAGTCTTTCATTTTAGGAAACATTACGCTGCAGGCCACCGAATTGTGTATAATTGCATACAGTAGAGGCGCTTCAGGGCCGTGCACTACGTGCAGGCAGGCGGCAAGCGGGCAAACAAGACAATGTAATTAAATACATGTGTGTGTTCTGCGTGAAAGCAGTTTGCGGGCAGGCGACAGGCGACGCCGCCCGTGGGAGATATCAAATCATTTAGTTTTGGAAGTGTGCGGCAAGCAAAAGGTATATGCAAGAAGTACCGCCGCCCGCACATTCGACACTGCATCACTTCCTTGCCCCTGCTACCCGCACCATCCGCTGACAGCTGGTAAACAAACACACCGCGCACACCAAGCACATTGCGTAACAGAATAGATAACTGTGGCTGATAAACGAAACTATCTGCTCTCTCATGCACGAGTGGCGCGCTAATAATTTGTACGGCAAACTATGAGAATGCGCGCGAAAAAACAAATTCTTAAGAATTTCATTTTTATATTTTACATTTTCCCCCTTGTTTTCCCACCACGGTCGGTGAAAACCGCGGATACGAAGTCCACTGATAAGGAGGACTGAATGTGATACAGTACTCCAGTTTAACTGTTAAACTACACTAGTATATGTTATATCGATAATGTTTAACTTGTCTTTCGCCGAATAAGCCTTTCTTTTCTGCGACATCGCACCACATAAAAAACTGAACTGATCGCAATAAATTCTTGTAGGCAGCTGCTAGTGTGTCGTCAGCTGAAACTTATAACTTCCCACCCACGTAGCAGCTGGGGATTCCCTAGTGCCAGTTTCTGCACCTTCCCTCTTCCAAGTAATACTTTCCCCTCCACTCCTACCACCCCTAACAAGAGGCATTTCGCACCGCCACACAGCGAGACATCAAGACTCCTGGCGAATAATAAACACATCCTGTCCGCTACCTTTTGTCCTCCGCCCCTCTCGTTTGATCGTTTGACCGGCAAAACAAACGTCCCTTTGAAGTACATGTTAGGATTGTGACGTTTCCGGTACATTCGCTTGGGGGTACATGAATTACCCCGCGATATAGCCCAATGCGTGGTTTATCAATGTGCTGTATCCCGAGCTTCTATTTCATCAAAATATCAGAAGATTAACTAAAAAAACTGATTAATTATCCATATGCCTCAACAATATTCGTAGCGACCTAGACCTAGCCGTTCAAATCCTGTGTCTTACAGAATCAAATTTTGCCCTAAACAAATTTCAATTCCTGGTTACTCTCTCTGCTCCAGTTACTGCTGAACTAATATGTCAAAAGGAGGTACTTGTATTTTTGTCAAAAATAACATGACTTATCACCAACAAGTTACTACGGGCATTTAGGAATTCGCTCGTATAAATTTGTAATACATTGATATAAATATTGACGTATGTAGTTTGGGGTAAATAGTGAATAAAACCAGGTGTTTCTGAAGGACAGAGGCTCGCTCTCTCTGGTTCAGAAAAGCAACGTCTTGGTGACGCAAGAAAAGGGTTGTCGAGAGCCATCCATCAGCTCGTGACATAAGGATGGGGGGCAAGACTGACACTCTGGACTGTGAAAAATTCCCGAGCAGAACTTATTGTCTGGTGTGAGAAGGAGACTAGCCCTGCACCCCACACGGCATAACTAACTCGCAGCTAAACTCCACCCCCTATCACCCTGCATTTAGAGACACAAAACAAGCCGGGCCACACCAAGGGGAAAGAAACTGCCAATCAGGAGCCTAGCTGGCCATAAAAGATAGAATATTTACTAATGAATATAAAGGGTTTCAATTTAAATTTTGTGTAAAAGATATCTTAAACGTGTTTTGTAAATAATTATGTAAAATTTAAGTAAAGCAAAAGAAAGAAAAAAATTTATGTCGAAGCCGTCGGGAGCCGGGAAGGCAAAGCTAAGGGGCGTGGCCAGTGCGAGAATAAGAGCACACAGATTGGCTAGTGAGTTTAGGTGCATGGAGGTGCGAGTCGCCAGCCAAGACGCGTATTTGGGGGGTTACTCTGTCTCGAGAGCCCGGCGTGGGCAGACGCGGGACGCACTGCCACGCTTCCAAAAGCAGAGGTTTTTCCGACGCCAGACGAGCGCGAATAAAAGAAAGAACTTTGTTTTAATGTAGATATCGCCTTTAAGATAAATCCATGTTTATATCATCCGAGTTGCAAAAGAGTTATAGTCTAAAATCTAAAGTGGAGAAAGGAACGATAGCAAAGCAATACCTAGTTGTGAAGACCAAAACTTCGAGTGTTGCTCGGTTTGTATAGAAACTGATATAGGGAAGAAAGCCACAATTTTAAGCATTTACAGAGCCCCTTCAGGAAATTTTAGCACATTTCTAAGTAAACTAGAAAGCATTCTTTTCACTATTTATTACTGTAATACAGAAATACATAATACTGTGTGGAGACTACAATGTTGATTATTTAAAAGAAAGTGAGAAAAAAGCTAGTTTAGACAATCTTGTAAGGACTTTCAACTTGAAACCAACTGTCCTCTTTTTGCAACCAGAACTGAAGGTACCACACAAACAGCCACAGATAACATCTTCATGGATAACAATTTAACAACATCCAGTCAATGTCTGCCTGTAATACATGGGCTAAAGGACCATGATGCACAAGTTTTAGAAATCTCTCAGTTCAATGTGAGCTCTGAAAAAGCCTACTATAAAAACATTACACATTTCTTGGACGAAAATGCCAATAAATTCAAATCTGCCCTTAACACTGATAAATGGTCACAATTGTACTATTCTACAAATGTAAATAACAAATTTAACTCTTTTCTTAGTTCCATTCTCCTGCATTATGAAAAGAACTTTACTTCAAAGCAAGTTTGTACACGAAATGAGGTAAGGAAAAATGTGTGGATGACTAAAGGATGTGATCAGAACAGAGAACTTTACAAAACCACTATAATTAGTTAAGCCAGACATAGCCAATAGAAATAAAAAATATTGCAAAATTCTAAGAAATATCATTACAGAAGCGATAACGAAGTACTTTAGCAGTCTTATTAAGAACTCTGCCAATATAATCAAAACTACTTGGAACATTATAAAAAAAGAATCAGGTAAAACAATGGAGCCAAAAATCAAGCTAAGTATTGGGAAATAAACGTTTCTGACACAAAGAAAGTGACTAATTCTTTCAATTCATATTACCTAAATGTTGCTGACAATCTAATCAGCTAAAAATATCATAAAACATACCACGCAGTATTATCAAAGAAATCAGAATATCCCCTTATAACATGTCCTAACACTTCTGCAAAAGAAATTGAGGAAATAGTAAAAAGCCTAAAACCAAAGCTATGACGACTTAAGCAGTAAACTAATAAAACAATTTACCTCAGAACTTAGTACTCCGTTAAGACATACATGCAACGCTGTGCTAAACGATAGTGTAGTCTCTGAACGACTCAAATGGGCGTTGGTCACTCCACTCTTCAAGAAAGGAGAGAAAACCAATGTAGCTAACTGCAAACCAATGTCAATGCTAACCACTTTTTAAAAAATTATTGAAAATCTAATATATACTAGACTATTAACTACTTTTGAATAATTCAAAATTTACTCAAAACACCAGTATGGTTTCAGAAAAAACCTTCTACCAATGAGGCAATATATCAGCTGACCACAAATGTCTTGAATGCACTCTACGAAAAACTACCATCAGTTCGGAATTTAGTGTAACCTTAGCAAAGCCTTTGACTGTGTCAATAAAGAGCTGCTTCTTCAAAAACTACAATTTTATGGTGTAAGAGGAAGAACTAAACTCATATACTCGTATCTATCAAATAGACAACAAGTTTGCATTAGGGAAGACTCAAATATTCTCGGACCTCTGTTATTTCAGGTTTACATAAATGACCTGCCTGACTGCCTAAACAATAGTTGTACAACTTCCTTACCTTGCAACACCAGTATTATAATATCAGGCAAATGAGAGGAAGAACTTCCTAGCCAATGCTACATTTACAGAATTATTCATAGTTTATAGGAAACAAATTAAACCTTAACACAGAGAAGAAGAAAAAACATTTCTTAAACAGTATGCAACAAAAAATACAGATCAGGCAACGATAAATGTTCACTGCGGCACTGCAGAAATCAGTAAATCGACAGACACATTATTCTTGGGTTTATACGTTGATTGCCAGCTGAATTGGAAAACACATATTGAACATAGCAGTTCAAAACTGAGCTCTGCATGTTTCACTTTGCGTACCGTAGCAGGTATACCAAACAAAGATTCAGTGTTAACTGTATACATTGCATATTTCCACTCTATTATGTCTTATGTCATCGTGTTCTGGGATAACTCTTCTGACAGAAATAATGTTTACCGCACGCAGAAGAGAGCTCTATGAATAATACATGGGAGAAAACAGACAGGAACTTGTAGACCTCTATTTAAAAGTTGTAAAATAATGATCTTAGTTTGTGAATATATTTACTCATTACTGACATTTATCTCCAAAAATCAGAAGTTGTTCCACAAGAATGAACACATACATCAACACAACACAAGAAGTAAAAACCTTCTACACGTGCCTCTTGTCAACTTGACCTTACGACAAGTAAAGTCCTGCATACATTGCTTGCAGTATTTGTGAGGATGTGTAACTGTGTAGATATTTAAGATATTTGTATATTGTGGGTTAAGGTTCTGTTTCTTCCCCCTTCTTTCTGTCTCTATGTGGAGGCTATGAAGACTGCTGACCTGAGCCCACATATGATCATGAGCCAGAACTGACAAGAACAATGTTGAATTTCGCTCTATTACTGTCTGCTTTTAATTGTATATCTTATATGTCATGTATTAATTTAATTGTATATTGTAAACATGACTTGTCCGATATCTTTGTACAAAAATTTATGGTACATAAAAAGATCCAAGGATGCAGTAAACTAAACTAAACTAAAGATGGGCAGCGAGGTGGGTGAAGGATAAATGGAGAAGACAAGGGCAAGCTGGTGAGGACGAAGGGAATTTTTGGCCATCTGCGATGCTGAAGGAACTGGGGTGGAACTCGAAGGATGGGAGAAGTGTGCAAAGGTTGGTCAGGATGTACAAGGTGGTGAATGGAGAGGGAGGCTGAGGTAAGTTAGGCTGCGTGTTGATAAAGGCAGAGTATAGAAGAAGAGGGAATAACAGTGAGAATATGCAGGTGATTAGGAGCAGAACAGAGAAGGGTAGGCAGTCGATGCTTACGTCAGTGAGGGAGTGTAATTTACTTTCGGAGGAGTTGGTGATGGTGGGGAGGGCCGGAAAGTTAAGGAGGGTATCGATGAGGACGTTACAACTTGCCACCGGATAGTTACCCAATTCCAAGTGAATTTATTATTAAATTATCACAGTCAAGAATTGTTCTCTGGTGTTGTTAAACATGCTCAGGGAAAACTGTTCAAGAGCAGTGAAAAGCTAATAGTTCTGAAGTATTGTCTTTGTCAACAGCATCAGACATTGCCAGTGAAGGAACTAGCTGCTAGTACAACTGATACGACAGGTGTGTGCCCTGCAAGTATTTACAGTGCGCAAAAGGAACTCCAGCTAACAGGAAAATGTGTCACCTAAAATGTAAAGAAAACTAGGGAAAAGTGTCTCTGTAAACTCCAGTGTGATAAGTGTGGAGTCAGATACGTAAAAGGTCTTGTGCCTAATAGAAACACCTCTTTTAAGTGGCATGACATAAAGGTTTCAGTTAAGTCAGTACTCAGTAGTAGTCGGAATAACAGCTGATAATGGTGCAACTGGTAAATATCAAGTTAAGATACCGTTTATCTTATATCCGTCAACTATTAATATTACAGGCATTAATGTTTTTATTGTGGTTAGAAGACTGTAACTGTACATACATAAAGAAAATTGTGCTTTAGGCTATTTACTATGAAGATTTTAATTTTCCATTAGGTTTAGTTATCAAACCTAATGTAAACTAACCAACAATAATTGAAAAAATTTTACATAGAATTTTTTGTCAAGAAGTAAAGAAACAATTTTTTAGTAACAAAGTATACCTGAAAAATTAATACTTTAGCTGGTATAATTATGATGCGTAGCCACATTTTAACTAATTTACCAAATAATATGATTCCAGCCAAGACATTGAACATTCATCGGGAAACAACTAAAAACAAAAATAAACATAAAGTTATATAATTCATGCGTGATTTGTTAGATCTAATGTAATAAGATTGCCTTGTAGCCACCCCTCAACATAGTTTGACAGCTACCAATCGCTAGCTTTAACAGTAAAATAATATCAGGGTGGCCACTCATTGCAACAAAGAAAATTCCCTGATTTCTCCGATAGAAAACCAAAAATTTCCCTGATTTTCGCAAGTATGAAAAGAACATTTTGGCATTTCATTCAACATATTTTCCAATCAAGATAACTGTTTTTAAGTCCTTTTTGACACTATTGTCAGTGTACTTGACAAAACATTCATCAGAAATAACTACAAACTTCACAAAGGAGTATAATCACACCTACTTAGCGGTAATTTTTTCAATAAAAATTTTACAATGCTCTTAAAATGACATTATGTTCCTTCCTGTGACTTTTGTGGTAGCTCAAAATGAACGAGGCAAGAAAATTCCCTGAAATGTCTCACATGAACCAAAAATTCCCTGACATTTCCCTGATATTTCCAGGTGACCAGAATTTCCCTGATAATTCCAGGTTTTCCAGGTGGGTGGCCACCCTTAATATTGACCTTGTTTGTTTACATTAGAATGAAGGAAGATCAAAAGCACAGTTTAAAGATATTGCTGTCGACTAGCAAGCTCACGTGTGTACTTAGCAAGTATATAACAACTACCATTAAGCCCAGTACACACGGGCATTTTCCTTGTACAAGAAAGTTCACCTCGACTTGTAGCGAACTTGCGACGTGTGAACGCCCACCGAGCATACTAGTACCTAGCGTACAAGGACTGGTATACTAGCTAGTGTGGGATCGGGACACTTCTATTTTTCATTTTCTTTCTTGTACAAGTTGAATGTACACAAATTTGTATGCATGTGCAGCTGTTCTTGAACGAAATAACTTACACTAGAGACAAAGTATTTTTAAATAAATAGCTTTTAGCTTGACAAAAAGCAGCGATTGAAGACATATTGCTGGTTCATACATCATGTCATTAACCAGGATATTATCTACTACAGACAATATTTCCATTTTATGTACCTAGGCCTATATATTTTGTGCAGACACAATAAATATTGCACAAATAACACAAATACAGCTCTAAAATCTGCATTCAACATTTTAATTGTGTAAACCTTTACAAGAAAGTTTGTAGTGTGTGAACTAAACACTTGATTTTGTAGGGCACTGGCTAGAATTCTAGCTGCTGTTCTCTATCTTGTGCACATTTAATGCTCACTTTCATGTACTAGAAGGATGTCCGTGTGTACTGGGCTTTATACTTCCTATATTTTGTACGTCGACGAGTTTTATTTGTGTGTTTAAGAATATTCATTATATTGCAATCTCAGTTTTAGGCGATTATTTACGTATTGTACCAGTTGTATTTGAAATTTGTCATTGTCTACAGAATGTTGTGCTCAGGGACAAAATAAATATTCGGATACAGCCTGAAACTACAGCGGCAAGTTAACATTCAACTGCAGCACGAAACACAGGGAAGACAGCCACGCCGCCCCAATGTTCCAGAGTTTTAAACTTATTCATGCGAAATTAAGCTAGTTTTACACAAAGAGATTTATTTCTCGCACAGCTCCTCGCGCACAATCGCTTGTGCAATAACTGCATGAAATCTGTCATGGTCCCATTTACAGGGCACAACTTTCCCATGCAATATACATGCTATCTGTTTTCTTCCTGCCGAAGTTTAGTACAAATGGATAACCAAAAGCACAAGGCAATGGGCACCTGCAATGATGGAAATGTTATTTGACGAAGACGAAAATAATTGTGAACCATGTAGGAACTTATTTTTTATCTCTTCAGTGGTAGTGTTTCCACTGACTTCCGAAACAGACGCAGCCACAACCTATAATGCATTCTCGCGCAAATTTTTGTTGTGATCATTTGGTGATTTTGTGATAGCTAGAATTTTTTTTATTCGTCCAAAAGCTGCAAAAAAAAAACACTTGGGTGTCTAACTACACGCGTAAATTTACTCCAGAGATTGGCCAATCACATTGCTTGTTCCACACAACTTGCATCGAAATATAGAGCATTTCTATCTGCCAAAATTGCACTGCCGCTTGAATTGCGTGCGAGATTCCAAGAATTGTGTCTCTGAGCTTCAATGCAGGAACGCATATTGTGTGGAAATTGTATGTACATCGCATCATGTAAAACCAGCTTAACTGACATAGCACCGACACAAGACCTGTTTCAGCTATATACTTACGAGTCCTCTATATTCTCCTGGGATCCCTTTCCTTACATAACGTTTAACCGTAATGTTCCTCTTCAAGGACTTTCCTTCACCAACCAATTCTGACCACTTCTTTGCCCTTTTTGCCAATACTACCAGGTAATGTGACATGAAATCTTCGTACGTTTCGTAATCAAAATCTTCTGGCCGCTCAAAACCATATTCATCAATTTTGCTAAAAAAAAAAAAAAACGAAACACAAAATATTTTTATCCTAATTTAAACTTGTTGCGAATAAAGCGTACATAGTTACCATGTACTTTTATGAGATAATCTACTTTTAATAATCTTACTTTTATGTGTATAGGTTTATTCATGAAAGTAATAACTTAGCCAAGCCAAAATAAATAACATAAACACAAATTCTCACCTGAACGTCGAGCTAGCCATTGCCACAGAACTATAGACCAAACAATACACACGCTATGTGAAACTTGCATTGATAGGTTGTGTACAGGGTTTTGTAGTTGATTTTTAGTTTACGAGACGGCCGTTCGATATCATGAGAACCATGGATAAGGTTAACTGTACAGGTCAGAAAGATCAATGTTTTAAGTTTAGCACAGGGAAAATTTCTGCCACTTGAGCGCTGGTATCGCTAGAGCATTAAACTGACTAATCACAGAGCTTTACTGAATTTTAAGGTACATTAAATTGATAATTTAAAATGTTATCGGTTTCTTTTCACTTTAAAATTAAATTAAATGACTAATATAACTACCAAGTTTATTTAAATTTAATTTTACTACGGTTTCTTGTCTCTTAGCGATTGAGAGGTAGTCAGAGAGACGTATACATGAAGAGGACAGGATATTGGAGAGGCGAACAGATGTAAATATTTGGGAGTTATTCTTCAGGATGACTTAAGATAGGGTGAGCAAGTGAAGTGTGTTACAAGTAAACGGAAAAGAGCGCTGGCCCTGCTGGGAAGGGTGTTAAGGGGCACAGACAAGAAAGTGAAAGAAAAGGGATACAAAACAATGGTGATGCCCATCTTGGAGTAGGCCTATGCGGTGGCGGTCTAGAACCCGTACATTGGAAGCGAAGTTGTAGAGATGAAAAAGGTGCAGAGAAGGACTGCTAGGTGGGTTACAAATAAGTGGAAGACACAGGGGGAGAGAGAGGAGGATTTCAGACCATCAGTAATGGAGAGAGGACTGGGGTGGGGTACACTGCAGGAGAGGAGGAGAGTGGAGCAGCTGGTAAGGATGTTTAAGGTGGTGAGGGGCGTGGGAGGGTGAGGGGGTGGGTGGGTGTTCACAACTGGGTGACAAGGTACAGAGAGGTTAATTCAGGGGAAGGGGTAATCGTCAGGGGAAGATACAGAGGGTGGGGAAGGGGACAGAGAGAGGAAAAAAACACTATGATGGTGAGAATTGTGAAGGATTGGAATGAATTGGCGAGGGATGTGGTTGAGGTAATGGGAGTGAGAGAGTTTAGGAAAAGGTTGTTGGGGTCGGAAAATTGAGAAGAGGTAGGTTAAACAAATCCTTGCCACAGGGCTGAGGCCCAATTGCAAGAAGAAAAATTAAATTTAAAAAATAAGCAAAACTAGTGGCAGAAATGTTCCCTGTGCCAAGCTCTCCCATTAGAAAACGTATTTTCTTTCTAACCTGTAGTAGAATTAACCTTAGCCATGGAGGTAGGAGTATACAGGAAATGGCACGTTGGGACTTCATTGAAGTTTGTTTGTTTATTTATCTTTCTGTAGAGCAATGGACACCATTAGCGTGACATCACACGATGACGCTGGTTCCAAACAAACCCTCTGGGTCAATGCTAAACAATGATATATTTTTGGCTCTTGGTCGTAAAAATCGAGTATTAGAGAAAGTAACCGAATTCTATCGTTTCCAGAATTAATTTATATCAAATAAGTTACGATCAAAGTTTAATACATAATTTTGCAGCGTACGCTACTCGAAGTTGTGTATGTGTAAATAGTGACGAGGTTACTTAACCTAAATGTAAACATGCATGTTGTTCTCATTTGAATAGTAGAATTTACCTGCAGTTCAATGAAGTGCGGTATAAAAACAAAAAATTTAGCATCTGATAACTAATCTAAACTACATATATATATTATTTGTGGCCATTCTTTCAATAAATCCGTCCTTGTGTTTTGTCATTTATGTGTTGTGTTTCGATTTCGTCCAAAAGTTTGTTTAGTGCATTAGGTGCCTTTCCTAGGCAGTTTGCAAAGAAATCGTACAACAATAATAATATGGGAACTGGTCCAAAATCGTAGAAGATCAATTTCTTATATTGGCTTGTGATGATTGACATAATTTGTCGTTACTAGTCAAGGTTTTAAGTTACCTCACAAGGTGTGCAAAATACTAAATACGAAAACATCAGCACTACATAACAAGTGCATAAAGACAGCAATTAAAGGTACAGAATGCTGCATAAGATATATAGTATAAGAATATGAGCAATTTTACCATTTTTATGGTAGGCATAGTTTAATATGATGCATAAAATTTTCCCCAAAAGGTATTTTAAGAAAATATGACCTTAGGCAAGGCAATAGAGGTTGGAGAAATTGTAGGGTAGGGAACAAAAAATTTTTGGGCAGGCGTACAGAAAATTGTAATGCAGAAGCATTGGCAATTGTAGGGCAGAGACAGTGAAAATTTTAGGTTAGGAGTACTATAAATGTGAGGCAGTGACATTAAAAATAATGTGATAGAGGTACAGTAAACTGTAGGATAGGGAAACAGTAAATTGTAGGGGTAGGACTATTAAAAATGTGAGGTAAGGACATTGAAAATAATTATGGAGCAGAAGTACAGAAAATTGTAGGGTAGGGATACAGAAATTTGTAGGGTAGGGATACAGAAATTTGTAGGGTAGCACAATTAAAAATGTGTAGGAGGGACAAAATAAATAACTAAGTGCTCACAACTGTGCTGCAGCACGATGGTGAGATCACTGTTCCCACCTCTAGAAAACTGTCTTCAAAACATCCCTGAACTTACCAACCTCCTTCACCATCACACACTCCTATCCATTTATATGGATGTATACTGGAGGTTAAGAAATAAATAAATAAAAAAATGTCAAATCATCCTGCAAAACATTCCACTTCCTCGCTGACCTCACACACATAGAATGCCTACCCCGTTCTGTTCTCCTGGACACCTTCTTAATCTTCTGGCTGTTTCTTCTTCTCTCTATATACCTCCCCCCCCCCCTTAGTTATTTGACAATGTAACCCTCCCCATCCTCACCTCAGAGCTATAGCCTCTTTCAGTACACTTCCCAGCGGGCTTATTATGTACCACCGACACAAAGTCGACTAACGAAGCAATTTGCTTTCCGTTCACGTCCGAGATAGCGTTTCACTTTCCTCGAGCGATTATGTACGACAATGTAAGCTTCAGACGTTATATCTTCCGTCAGCGCAAAGCTTTTCTACAAAGGAAGTGACGTCAGAAGTTTTGCTTCGACTGTAAAGAGCAGTTGGCTATCCTGTTTTACAATAAATTTCCATTTTTACTGCGAAAACAAGAAAACTTTTACGTTTTGTATGTTTGCGCCTATGATTTTCTTCCAAATGTCTATGTCTAGCACTAGGCATATTTTAGCGGTTGAATTGGTCACAAGCTGTTAGCAAGCGTTTGCCGAATCTGTTTACATTTACAAGAAATCGCTAAAATGCAATATTCAGTGAACATAAAGGCTACCACCATGGAGTTACGAAATTGTGTATTTGCTATTGCCTTATCAAGAATATATTTGAACTGTATAAAGGAACACACTTCTTCACGAATACGTTTATTGGAAAATAGACGGCATTCACTAATTTTTTACATGTACAACATAATAAATTGTAGAAATAAATTTAATTGTGCACCTGCATATAATGGAAAATTAATATTGCATCATTTTATTTTAAAATAACTTAAGTTTAGTCCATAATTCACACAAATACAGTTTGTTTTGATTTCAGATTTGTTCGAAACAAAACAGGAAATAAAAGTAAAGGTAAACATCCTGTGAGCAAACCCTGTAACCGTCCTCCTGCCTCGGTTGCCAGAAACGTGCAAACACCCTCAGCCTGGTTGCAGCATGTTTGCAAACACTCTTGTAAACAGGAGCGCTAAAATGCTTTGTTCACAGGTACCGCTACCAATTCAACCGCTAAAATACGTCTACTGCTTATTCTATGGTACATATTTATTTTGTGGCAGAATCAGCTGATTATAAATGTAAACACGAGCAAAGCAGAGAAACATATTTCCAAAATATGTATAAGTTGAATAATTCGTGTAGGCGAATAAATTCTCATTATTATATGCCTGCGTTAATTAAAGATTTTACTACACGGAATATGTTTTATGTCATTTATTCTGTTTGCTGCGCATTAGCCATCGATGTAGCCGAATACGACTCGCAGGAGAGTTTACTTGTGTTACGTCCATTTGATAATACTATATAAAATTGTGATAGAAATGAAATATTTTAGTGTAGTTAATAAAGCTTTTTTGTGTTGTGAACATGGCACATCTGTGAAATTTAGTAAGAAATTAACTCCTGTCGAATATGTATTTAACAGAGGTCTACTGGTCGATTATAAATATTTTGTCCGTCATGCAGCTAATTGCAGTAGTGATAGCGAAATATAAATATAAATCGATTTAACGTATGACACTTGCAAGTAATGTTATTGTTTAATGCATTCAATAAGTTGGGTTTTTGTTGAAAATGTACAGACCTCTAAAATGTGGCATTATGCAACTACCTACTAAATCAGGAACATGTTGTCTTGAGTAGTCTAAATTTGCAAGCGGAGGCAATAGAACAAACGTCACACAATTTTGAGTCTACTACAGCTTTAGGCCTATGTATTTTGCAAGCGAACAAATGTATGATGACATTAAGTTGTGTTTTGTACCACTACTAGGCTATCTCAAAGGATTATTGCTTGGCAAGTTGTGTGAAATTTGATGTACTGACAATTAGCCTACATCAAGTCGAACAGAAAAATTAATTTCCTGCCATATACAGTAAAAGGCAGAATAATTAACCCCAAAAGTGTATTCAAAGTAATGCCCCCCCCCCCCACCCTGTGCATAATAAACTCGCAATTTAGCTGTCACTCTGTGACGAGATGACCCTATCCTGCCCCTCTACACAAACCTGTCCGAACCCTTCCTACACCTTCCAACTCCCTACACAGTCTCCAAGTGATCTTACAAAATACGGCCGATGTCACGAGCATAGACGTATCCCCTGCTCCGTTCTCCACCACGCCCTTCGAATCTTCTCACTGCCCTTAGGTGGCAGTGAAACCCTCCAAATCCTCACTATAGGCCTACAGTTTTTACCAGTGTCCTTCACTCCATCTCATTTCCTTCAATACAGATGGCCTACCAATTAGCTACTTTACTCCTTTCATCCTGCCCCTGCCTTCTCCACCTATGGCCTACCCTTCACCCACCTCGATGCCCTTCTTTGTACCTTCGCAAGTTCCTGCACCTCAGCTGCAACATACATCCCACTCTGCCGCTGAATATTCCAGCATTGAAGCGAGTTTGCCCTGTTGATAGTCATTTGAAATTAGCAACATGTATTCATGTAGATAAATATGTAACACAACTAATATATTTCACAGAATAAGTTCTTGCAAACAATTTTACACGAGAGCAAATACCGTAAAATAAAAATAGCGCACATCTTATAGGGTACATGATTTAATTGTAGGCTTACTGTAGTTTTAATATCGGTGATTATTTTCACGTAGGCTTATTACAGATACGTAACCTACAAAATACTCGGACATAGCAACCATGTGGTCTTTTGCAGGGTTCAAAAGAGGTACGAAAGATCAATTCATTAAAATATGAAAAGTTGTTTCTGCCTATTATGTAACACCTACGCTTTTCTAAATTATTATTTTACTTTAAAAATTTCCAGCTACCATTACATACCGACAATTTGTGACAAAAATCACGACCCTCTGCTGATGTGAAGTAGCATTTGAAAACTGATTCTGTTCATTGCAAATGTGTTCCACATGTCCAGTATTTACCTACTTTTCACAAGTAGCTACTGTTTTGCTACTCTCCCTTACATAAAACAAATAACCAATAAAATAAATAAATACTGCAGCTGTGCGTGGGGTTTATCCATTCATTAGCCTTTGATGTAAACACAAGCTACAGCATTAGGCTATGGTTCCACCTCTGCTATTTCAGAACATACAAGCTTGTTACGGAAGTGAATTTCGACAAAGAAAACCTATTTTAAACAGTTTTGGGTATTGCAAAATCATTCTACGATCATGATTTTATTAAAGACATTGTTTAATTAATTATTTAGACGAGTGATGCAAAGATTTCGTTACTTTGCGCGGTCTCCCATAGACACGCAAATTTACGTAAGTTTTCTTCTTCGTCTTTGCGTCCACGCTCGCGAGTGCGAACGCAACTTGGTTGTACATAATCACTTTCGAAGCAAACTCGACGTTAGCAGGGTTTGCGCACGAAGCAACTTTGTGGCTGTGGTACATAATAAGCCCGCAACAAACCTTAAGCTCTTCTCTCCTTCGTAACCACCCTCTCCATCCATTTTGTCCACCTAAGGTCACTTTGCTGCACAACCCCTAGATACTTATATTGTGTGGCTTATTTTATCTCTTGTTCATCCCATCTGTGAATGACTCTGCTTATCACTCTCTTCCTAGTAAACCTGACTAAATTATTATTACAAACATTGATCTTAATATTGTTTTCCACAGTCTAGAAACACAACTTGTCAATGTCGGCCTGCAGGTTGACCCCACTGCCCTCCACTAAGTATAAACGACAGTCATCTGCAAACAATTTTATTTTGCCACTAATCCAAATAACCATACTATTCGCCATAATGGTGAACAATATCAGACAGAGCAAACTTCCCTGTGACATCCCTGATGTCACCTCGCTGTCTGCTGTCAATTACATCCTTTCATGCTCTGCCTCCATCCTTGGAGGAAGTCCCTAATCCATTTACATTTCATTTTGTCTATTTGTCTCAATATTCGAGCACTCCATTGTTTCAAACACTGACAAGTACTGAGCCTGTAGCATATCAGCTTTCTCTCTGTCATTTGTCGTAGTTTGTCCATTCATACTTGTCAATGTTAGGATCCCTTCCCCAACACCCCTTAACTTCTTCAGACATTAAAAATAATAATGAGGTAGTGGTACCATACAGAAAAGTTTTGGGTATTGGCCTAAGCACAAATTTGTACAGTAGGGGAACAGGAAATGTGAGGAAGAAATATTTAAGATTATGTGGCAGAGGTAGACAAAATTATAGGGTAGGTGCACTGGATATGTTAAGAAAGGATATTAAATATCATGGAGCAGATGTACAGAAAATTGTAAGATCGGAATCAGTGGGAGTGACACAAAAAATCATGGGGCAGTGTTAGGTGTACTCAAAACTGTGGGGCAGGAGCATAATAAATCATGGAGCAGTGAAGGAGGAATTATAAAGTTTAGGGCTGATACACTGAATATTGTATGGCAGTCTCTGAAAATTGTAGGGCAGAGGCACCGAAAATTGTGCAGAGGCACTAAAAATTGTAGAGCTAGGACACTAAAAATCATCGCACAGGGGCAATAAACACACTAGGCCAAAAATATATCTAATATTTTTTTAGCACACATTTGAACCCAGCTAGCAAACCCACAAGACTGAGATATTACATTAAATAAGCCACCCCTTATGTTCGTCACCAGCAGCATTTGTATAGGCTTATATTTTAACAGCCTCTGCCTAACTTCGCCTAATATGAAAATAGTTAGTTTGAAGAATCCTACAAATACGTGCGTATACAGTTTAAACATAAGTTATTCACATTAAAACATCCTAAGTAACAATCTCCGCCCCTTACAAAATTCGATGCATGCTATACAAGTCGCAAGGCTCAGCACAAATATGTTTTTCCGCTACGTGTATTAAATTCTTTCGTCTCCGACAATATCAGTTTACGAGAGAAGTCCTGCCGCTCTCATATTTGACATTATTTAGGCCTAAACGAATGTATTTGTATTTTTAACGTAGTTATAAAAATATACGTCGGGAGGCCAAATGGAGTTTTCAATGTTAAACTTTCAAAACAAACATTTGTTTGGAACAAGTGCTCTCGTGTGACGTCACGACTAATGATGTCCATTGTAAATTGCTATAGAAATCGTCAAAATAATATGATACAAATACAAACATCCAGTATAGTCTGTCTCACAAAAGAATTCCATTTTTTGAAATTTTTGAAGGCTATCATTTGTACCAGTTTCTGCAGAAAATTACTTTTAATTTTGATAAATTGCACAGTTTGAGACCGAGCTAAGTGTTTTTGTGCAAAAGTTACTTGTGGCAGAGGAAAACAATGCTTATTCCATGGAAACAACTCAAAAAATAAATGCCAACACAACTGTCAATAAGTGGAATTCTTTTATGAGACAGACTATATTTAGTTAGTTAATTACTCAAACAAAATAGGCCTAAAGACATTAGTTTTATAAGCCTATCAAAAGCATGAGTTACAATATTTCTCTGGGGTTTAAACATTTACATATTATTTACAAACATACCAAGATGTAAGATCAACACAAGGCGGAATTTAGTGGTTGAATTGGTAGTGGTACCTGCGAACAGAGCATTTTAGTGCTCCTGTTTACAAGGGTACCTATTTGCAAACATGCTGAGGGTGTTTGCACGTTTCTGGCAACCGAGGCAGGAGGACGGTTACAGAGTTTGCTCACAGGATGTTTACCTTTACTTTTATTTCCTGTTTTGTTTCGAACAAATCTGAAATCAAAATAAACTATATTTATGTGAAATATGGACTAAACTTACGTTATTTTAAAATAAAATGATGCAATATTAATTTTTCATCATACGCAGGTGCATAATTAAATTTAATCCTACATGTAAAAAAATTGTGAAAGCAGTCTATTTTCCAACGAACGTATTCGTGAAGAAGTATTTTCCTTTATACAGTCCAATTCTATTCCTGATAAGGCAATACCAAGTACACAAAATTTCGTAACTCCGTGGTGGTAGCCATTTATGTTCACTGAATATTGCATTTTAGTGATTTCTTGTAAATGCAAACAGATTCGGCCGACGTTTGCTAACAGCTTGTGACCAATTCAACCGCTAAAATACGCCTATTGATACATATTAAGGTCGCATTCTGTTACTGTTGAAATCACTGAGATTACAGATGTTACTGCCAGCAGTATCGGGACAGTTTCAGCGTCAGTGGAAATCGTGTTTGTCTCAGTGAGAATAGTTTCGGAACAATCGGCAATACAGTAATAAAAGGAATTGTAAACAAAAAAAATAAATTGAATCACTGATATAAGAGAACCAATTTGGTTTGAAACATAATTTATTAAATCGTATTATACCCAAAAAACGCGGGTATTTTAGGAGTGCATGATCGTTCTAACCTCTTCTATTAATAAGTATATATACTAATATACACATACATATAGGTACAGTGACCTTGTATTACTTTAGTCAGATTGTTGTGCATGTCCCACAGTCACAAAACTCTGTAATTATATCACCCAACCTTCGTAACATCCATAAAGGTGGATTCACACGGTCGCCGACAACGCCGAACAGACAGAGTGGAAAATGCTCTCGGCCAATCAGAACGCTTATTTGCCTTTCCGCGTTGTCTGCGTACCTGCGCCGAAAATATTGGGCCTATCTCAACCTTTTCGGCGCGCGGAATGCAGACAACGCTGATTTTACCCAGAGTTCAGTGCTGTTTGTTGTTTATTTTGCTTACCGAAAGAACGACCACGACCATAACCTACCAAGTGTAGTGTTTTACAAATAAATTTACTACTATATAAATTTCAGTAAAATCACATTTTTAATGTTGAGTGTATGTTTGTCGTATTATTTTAACGAAGTCTCGATTGAATCTCCGCCGATGTTTAGTTACGAAAGTATTTTGTTGACAAGACTTGTCTAATATATTTGTGCAGAAATATACCCAATAATATTTGAAGGACTACTATCAACAGAAAATCGCAAAAATATTTTTATGTTTTTGGGTCAAAGGAATGGTGCTTGTAGTGCATGCTGCTTGTGTGAAGAAAGTTCTACCAGTTAGTTAAAGGTTTCAGTTATTAAAATGGATCTGCTGCAATCTTATTTTTGCACTAGACAACGATTTTATCAGTTCTTTGAATCTGTAACTTTGCAGTACTGAAAATTCCGGAATGTGTGTGTCCAAGGCATATCATTTCCAATGGTCAAAGTCACGATTATGTTTTTATAAGTGAACAGTAGGCCTATTACAAACAAGAATTTCGTGTACCTTGGCCCATGGTACATTGTGGGGTTAGTAGTAAATAATAAAATTTCATAAGCCGGTTATAAGATTAAGATAGCCTTCCTGCAACTGGGCTGTCCTATGACAGGGTATTTCTCCCTGTAATTTGTCTTGGCATCCCATTTCAGTCAGCCTGTTACTAGCTTATTCACCATCTCCCTAAATCCCTTCACCTTACAGCCACTTGTTTCTTTCATTCCATTCTTTTACAGTTCAGTTTACAACAAAGTACCCTCTCTTCCCCCAATAAAGTTCTGCTTGAACTTTGTTTCTCAATTGTGCCTACCCTCTTATACCTCTCACCACCTTGAACATTCTCTTGCAGTTTGCCCCATTTCAGTGCCTTCACTGTTACTGATGGTCTGTATCCTTTCTCTCCCTCCCTCCCCTCGTATTCCTTGTCCACCAACTATGAATAAATCTGTTTCTGTAAACTCTCATAATCTCCACTCCAAAGTATGGGTCCCAGATTACCACAGCATACATATTATAGGCCTATTTCTCTATCTCCTTATTTGTGTACTGTAGTATCCTTTTTTTCTAATCCTTACTCCAAATATTAAAGTACATAATCTTTCAGCAACCAAAAGGCACTTCATCTCATACCTAATATATTTTAGGACATTAAAGAATTCAGTAGTGTCTAATGAACATGCAACAGGTACTTACCCAAAGGTACGATAATACGTGAACTAAAGGCACAATGAAAGATGAACTTACATTTCTTGTTATTTTTAAGTAACCAGTGAAAATTGTACAATGCAAGATGATCTCATACCAGTAGTAGAAGTCAAAACCAGAAATACTAATGCTAGACTTCAAATCACCCACAATGGCTCATTGCGCTTAAAGTACTGTACTACAATGTCTATCAACCTAAGTGACTTCAGATAACTGCTGCAAACAAACAGTGACCCCATATTGTTACAGCCCAGAAATTACACAATATTTATTAATTTTTTTATTATATCGCATAGCTAAGGTGTTTAGATATATGGTAGTTGCAAATGTTTGAAGCAATAAATATATGTAATGATAACATTTTTTAAGTATTATGAAGTGCAAAACTTAAACTTTCTCTTTGCTCCTAAACTACGAGGTGTCTGGTCAGTGTTATACTCCTGGTTTTACAGTCAGGCCTGATGAGAGGGTGTTGTGTGCATTGTTGCAACAGTGCTCAGCAGGCCCTTGGGTGGGTAGGGAAGGGGGGGCACTGGAGCTCTTTGAGACACAATGCTTTGATTATTATATTTCAATACTTTGTGTGTTTATATTTTACTACAGCATATGTTTATAACATGTAAACACAACATTCAATGGCTGATAACCTTGAAAAATTAAAGGCTTCCTTCGAACGGTTGAAACATGGATTGGTAGGAGCCCGCGGGTCACCATATCAACGGGGTCTGAGCAGACTCTTGACGGGCCTGGTTACAGTGCCAGACCTATTCATATTTTAGATCCTTTGAAGAAAATGTGTTGATGGAATGGAGGTTGTAAGGAAAAAGTAGTCTAATAGGAAGAAAAATTTAAAAACAAAAACATACCTGATATATATAATTTTTAAATATCACATTAACATTCACATTTTATGCGGGTATACACACACACCTACTGAAATCAGAGCTCCTCCTGCTTCAGAAGCAGATTTGCACCCCTGGAGCCGGTTTATTGAAAATTTTATTGGTCCTAGTTAGATGATTTACAACTTCTTTGTCATATTGAAAAACTAGTAAGGAACCACTATAAATTAAATTAGTATTGTCAGCTTTAATGAGCACTTCTAAAACAGTCTTGTAAGAAGTATAATTATGAAAAAAAATTGTATCTTATTAGTGTAATGAAATTTACATACAAAGTTCATTATGTACATTGATACATTTTTTCATTAACAAGTATTAGAAAGATACATGTCACCTGAAGTGAGGGAGTAAGGGAAACTTCAAAAGTGATTAATGATAAAACTGAATGAGTTGTTGGAGGATAAGATGGTGGTAAACTGGGTGGGAGAGTATCTGACAGGAAGAACCCAGAGAGTAAGAGTAGGATATACACTATCAGAGGAAGGAAGTGTAACATCAGGGGTTCCACAGGGTAGTGTTCTAGGACCCCTCTTTTTAATTATGATGGGGGATTTGGGGATAAACATGAATTGTAGGGTTTGTCTTTTTGTAGACGACTGTGTATTGTACAAGGTGATTGGACAGGGTGGGGGTCTGCAGGAGGACATAAACAAATTGGAACACTGGACGAAGGAAAAAAAAATGAAAATTAACATGTATAAAACTAAAATTTTGAGATTTACACCGAAAAGAGAGATAGTCAGAGAGACATATAGATGGGGAGGACAGGATATTGGTGAGGCGAACATATATAAATATTTGGGAGTTATTCTTCAGGATGACTTAAGATAGGGTGAGCAAGTGAAGTGTGTTACAAGTTAAGGTAGAAGAGCGTGGTTCCTGCTGAGAAGGGTGTTAAGGGGCACAGACAAGAAAGTGAAAGAAAAGGGATACAAAACAATGGTGATGCTCACCTTGGAGTATACGGTGGCGGTCTGGACCCGTACGTGGCTACGAGGAGGCAAAGAAAAATGTTGAAAGGCTAGAAAGTGAAGTGAAATTGCTAAACTCAAAACTGTTAAAAAAATGTGACGACTTAGAGCAGTATCAGCGCAGGACAAGCCTTAGAGTGTTCGGTCTACCTGAATCAGCTGGTGAGCATACCGATGAACTAGTCTCAGACGTCACAAAACGGATCGGTGTGCAACTTGACGCTACTGACATTGACAGGAGTCATCTTGTCGGCTTTAAGAAGGACGGTGCGCCGAGACCGTTGATTATAAAATTTCTCAGTTACAAGAAGCGAAGTGAGTTCTTCTTCAGCAAGAAACGTCTGCGAGGCTCTAGTGTGACGATACGGGAAGACTTGACGGCGATTCGGCAGCAGCTGCTAAAACAAGCCATCGACAAATTCGGCCTCAAAAACGTGTGGACTATCGATGGTGTTGTACTAGTGCAAGTAAATCAAGTCCGACACCGTGTTACCTGCCAAGATGACTTAGCTGCAATCAAGGAAATAAGAGGGAAGTAACTACTCACGTGTAGAAGAGAATCCGTACGCCTGACAGCCAGGGGGCTCC
>PNEQ01002390.1:0-69279 GCA_003012365.1 Medauroidea extradentata
ACAAACTTAAGACTGCTTTTCGCATGGACAGCTATAGCTACTTATCCTTCTGCAGAATTAGTTCAACTAGCCGCTTGGACATTCTAACACTTGATGACTGAAGTACCAATCTTGTGTACAAAGAGGTTTTTCAATTAAAGTAAATATTATCAGTTACGAATAATACTCGCGAGCAAAGCCGCGGGGGACTGCTAGTATGCTATAAAATCTGTTTAGTTCCGAACGTAACATTGGGTTTCGATCATGCTGTAATAACTAAGTTCTTGGAAAATTGTTGAGTGTGGTAATGTCAGTGTAATGACAAAAATATTTAAACCAAGAGTGTTAAAATAACGTATATTTATTGTGTTGCCATATTACTATAACTTGAAAACAGACTACGAATTAGATAATGGTTATAAATTATATTTTATAAATAACTGACAAAGATTTGTATCGTTAAGTATTCCTATAACGGTGCTTCAGTACAAGTTACGTGATATTCTTGTATTTTCTTTAAAATATTAAGCATTTTCACTTAAAGCCAAAGGGATACATATCACTTCCATTATTGTTATATGTATACAAATATCGTCACAGTTATTTTAGAGGATTGAAAAGTTACATCCACATGTTGTGAATACAATGGAAGTAAAAAATTAGTGGCGTATTAAATCTTGTAATTCACTATCATAAATAAAGGGAAACCTTTTGTAACTCACAGCAGCTTAAAAAAACGTATGCCACTTTAGCTTTAACCGGCTTGCTTAAATGTTACCATCAAAGAATAAAGAATTTTGTTTGGCACCGTTCAAGACGTTAGTTGGTAAACATTACTTGACGTCTCTGACCTCGTGTCCGTATTCTACAGTGCTCTAGAACAACCTGTTAAGGTGGGATGTGGAAAAAAATCAATCAAAATCGTAAGTATGCATGATATCATGGACATAAATCACATGATCCGAGCACTATTCTTTTACACTGGCTGAATTTTGTAGCCTTGACTGACGCACTAAATATTTATATAACGTCAGTATGCATGAATGTCGTATATTCAATCCGGTAGTCTGCTTTTACGTCACCGTAAATTTTTTTACTAACCTCTTTCGTATCGTCTTTGCAGATAAGTGCCCTAATTCTAGCGTTTTAATTGTGTTACAACATGTGTTTGATCGGTATGCTCTTTATTGGAGCTGTACTTGCAGATAGTGAATGGAAGTACATCTACTATATTGTTAGAAAGCACCGTGACCATAGACTAACAAAAAGGAATGAGAGAGCTTTTTCTGACAAAATCCTGGTCTACCTAGAATCAATTGTAAGCCACACGGTGATCAATGTAAATTATAAAGGCAACGCTGGTGCGGAAGTTATCGAGCGTAATGTCACTATTTACATTAAAAAAGAGGATGGTAGCCCTAGTTTTAATTATGATTATATATCTGTAATAAATATCTAATTTAAAGTGCAATTCAATAAAGTATCGCTGTGATTGTGGTACTAACACATAAGTAGCCGTGTTTCTGCTTCCAACCGGTGAAGATGTCAGGAATGATTACGAACTATTGATCTTCAAACTTTTTAATGGTTTTTCATGACTTTATGAAAACATTACTTACACAAAACTAATTTTTCACTTTCCCCATATGTATATTTAATGAGATTGTATGTCTAACAATGTGCGAGAAAGAAATATGCCATATACTATGAGCTAACATGACAACCAATTTGTGAAACTTTTACACTAAGTATGTAAAAAACATAATGCAAAGTAAATAAGTTATATGTATTCAGAATAAATGATGCGAAAAGGGCTAAGACATTCGTAAATACGTATATTGAATTCTAAAATTTAAAAAAATTTATATAGACGGAAAATGTAATTATAAAGTTTGTAACTATACGAGAAAGTACTCTGTTAGATTTACGCATCGATTAACCACAGTTTCTTTAACCAAAGCAAAAATTTCGTTCTCAAAGTCAACATTACATATTTTGTAGCAAATACTAATATTTTTTTAATGTTTACTTCCAATAATCTCTCACTTATGTATTGTCTTTATATTAATTTACCTTACACGGAAAACCAAATTTATCTTACACTTACACTAAATTTTTTGTAACATTTTCAAACCGTAAATCTGAAAACAAATATTACAATCGATTGAAACGTATAGCGAAATAATCAAATCCGATTTAAGTATACAAACTTATTAGTTATACCCGTAAACACAATGACCTAATAATTATTTTACGTGAAATCTTGCTTAGCTCTAGGAATAAATATGTAGAGATATTGAAGACAGTAAATATCTGGACAAGTTTTCTTATAGTGGCACGTATTACATAGTTAAAAAAGTTTTTTCGCTGTTTTAAGTAGGCCTACATATCTTTAGGGTAGCAGAAGTACTAATCTCAAGATTATCTGCTACCCTGGAGATGAACATTTATATATATACACTTGTATATATATATATATATATATATATATATATATATATATATCAAGAAAACACTGACTGACTGACATATCAAGACGTCGGTAAAATCAGTAACGACGTAAAAGGCGTTTGAAAGACCTACGAATAGTTCACCACCAACCTTTGTTAACCGTTTGAACGGGCATTAAACTGCTTGACAATTGTCAAAGCTGAAATTCTTGTCTCACCGTTATATTTTATCCTTGACCGTCAAACTTGACTGCCAAGTTACCGGCCATCAAGTTCGTACATCGTAATAATTGAGGTAGTGCATGAATGCTCTCTCTGTTCTACGTGGCAATATGCTTTCGCAAAGAGTTTAATTTTTAGATAGATGTTTCATTTTAACGCAGAAGGACGTTATATTGATTATTCACATGACATTTGCTCGGAACGGCCAATCAGTAGAGAGGATGGTTTATCGCTGGAACAACTGACTGTTCGCTGGAATTAAACGTACGTTCAGCCAGCCTTAAAATGACTGGCTTTTGCTTTTATGTGGAGCTGTTGCCCTATTTGACTAAGCCAATAAGAATACCGCTGTTGTAATATTTGACGCCTATTATTAGTTTGCAGACAGCTACGTTGTGTCAGATGTAGATCACTTAATCATATTTGTTTAACTACAGCGTTTTCAAGGGTGTATTGGCACAAAACACTTTTTCGATATACCACTCTCTCTAACCATCAAATATACAACTTATTCAATGATTGAATTTAACAATTTGGTTGAATGCCATGTGCCCTCAGTGTCAGTAGCAGGACTTGTAGAGGAAACTGAATGTCTGTCAAAATACAAAACAAGGGAGACTTTGGTGCTTATTCGTGCACAGAAGTTACATAAGCGATTACACACTTTGATACAAGATTTTAAATTGTAAGTCTTTAATTTTTTAAAAATAAATATATTATATTTTATTCTGTACTAGCTATTGCACGCGAATTCGTTCGCATGGCTTTCAACTTGATGCGGTAAATTTTGGGTACCTCATTCTGCCCTCCTGCACCGTATTGCACACACCCTTTCCCATTATTTAAAAAAATTTTGTCACAGACATTTGCAGGCGCATGAACAACAACTCACCAAAGATAACTACAGTATAGATTTCGATCATTCACTAATAATAGTTTGTCTTATATGATTGACTCTAAACCTCATACACTGTCCGCTTCCCCATGGAACGCACTATTGCATAATGTACTGAACACATTACAACTTGAACGTTGTAATTATGAATTTTTTAATAATGGCAAAATCATGAGTTGGCTATGTATATCTATGATATTTGTTTAAAGGCATTTGCTAATTCAATATACCCTCATATGATAAAACTGAACACCCATTTTATAACTATACATTTATTTAAATGTTTTTAACAAAAAATTTTATATATATGTACTATAATACTTTAACCAGCTCAGACGTAATTACTGGTTCAACACCGTGTTTCATCAACTTTATTTTCATTCAGAGGACGAAGATATGTGCATAAAGAAAGTGCTGTGATGGACTCTCGGCCCGTCCGTCTCTTAGCCGATATCTTCATAGACGACCTCGAGGAAAAAGCAATAAGTACTAGAAAATATAAACCTAATTGCATGTATGAGTATGTCGATGAAAAATTCACCATCTGGAGCCATGGAAGTGAGGAACTGACGGAACTCCCTGATCACTTGAACAGCATCCACTCAAATATCCCGTTCACGATTGACATTGAAGTAGATGGAAAATTACATTTCCTGGATGTTTTAGTCACAAGGGAAGAGAACGACAGCATAAGTTGCAAGGTCTATTGAAAACCAACTCATACAGACATGTACCTACAGGCCAATTCACACCACCCTCCACCACAAAAGAGAATAGTTTTTTCAAATGTAATAATTGAGGCATGAACAGTCGCAAGGAGGTCTCTCTTGAAGAAACTATCTAAGATTTTTCAAATATCCTTCAAGCCAATGGCTACTCGAAAATGGAAATACAGAAAGCCGTGAAACCATCTCATGGCAAGAAAACATCAATAACTTACTAATAAATCTGTAATACTGCACATCAAAGGAGTCTCCACAGCCAGATGTCTGGTATACTCCAAAATCACATTATATATCCAGAAGCTCAGAAAGTAAAGGTTTACTGCTGCTGCCACTTCACCTATGAAGATAGAGACTACAGTGTCATCCGAACCGTTGGGAAGAGAAACGACAACGACGTGGCCACAACCCAAAAGTCAAGATCTGAAATATTTCATGTTTACAGCTGGAGAAATAAAACATTAAGAATAGTTAACGTAATAATATGACCACATATTTCAAACGAAACAGAAGTAAACAACATTGTAAATAAGAAATTTTGCAAATATATATTGTTAAATTTAAAGAGTTTTGCAGTAATCAGAAATGTATTGAGAGATTTCCGTTAGAAAATCGTACACCGTTGTATTTGAATCCCAGTTGAATTAGTTCTGCATTAAAAACACAGCTAGGTCTACTTCGTGTGTAATTTTTGCATACATGCACATGATGTAATTGAAGTTATAGCAACAATTAAAAACCAATACTAGTAAACGTCAGAGATTTTTATTACGTCAGTTATTTCCGAAACAAATAATATTTTGGTATTTTCTGTTTGATTGAATCTACATACCAATGTAAATTTTCTATCACAGAAAGTATAGGAGGGTTTCTTGGTCTATATAGTAAATTTATTTTCAATAGTTATCGGCCGCTATAAAGAACAGAGTTTATCATAAAACAGCTACTAATTAAAGTGCAGTGCTTTGTTTTAAGAAAATACAGTCCCGATGCTTAAAAAAGTTTACTAATGAGATATTTATAATTATGTGAACTAGTTTGGAGGTTTGTAAAATATAAAGCACGCTGCAATGCCTACACCCAGCAAACTGTGTACCACATAAGATATTACTTCATGTCAACAAGCTAGGAGATATTAGTCTTCAGGTGATTTTTGCAACGATACTGTTGTGATTGGTCAAAGCGTCGTAGTTATATATGCAGGGACAACTGAATCTCACAGTGTTACAAGAAAAAAATATATAATTAGGATCTCCTCAAAACGATTGACAGTAAACATGCTTGTTAAAGATTTTGAGGAAATTTTATAAGTAATTTCACAGCAATGCTGCAGAGGCCACGATTGACTGTTTCCACACACAACGATTTTCCTTATCGTATTAACCTACATTCAGAACCTGTTTGTAAATTGATGTAGTCTACTGCTTTCGGCAAGTCGCCAAATTCACTTTCTCCTCAGTGGGCCAGGGTATCACATCCTTAACCAGGTTCACTACAGGAACCCGAAGCCTTCCGATTACCATGGAGGATGATATGGAACTAGATATTGCAATGGAAAAGCGCCAGAATAAGAATAGTGAGGGGAAACCGGGGAATCCCGAAAAAAAAAACCGCCGACCAACATCGTCCGGCACGATTCCCCCATCCGAAAATGTTGACACCATGCCGGGGATCAAACCAGTATCACCTTGGTAAGAGGCGAGCGGACTGACCTCTGGACCGCTGCTGTTTCACGGTTATAACAATTCTCTACAACTGTAGACTTAACTTCCTCTATCACGGAAACTAACATAATTCAAGAGAATAAAGGCCACCAGAGAAAACAAGAACATTTAGTATAAACTAGCGTTCTTAACGGTAGTAGATAGCGGAAGAAGGCCAAGGTTTTCTGGAGCATTTCTCCAACGAGCTCAGTGACCTTCATACTTTGTTTACGGAAGAAAAGTGATGAGGAAGTAGTCATAAATTGAGTGAGTAAATGTCTACATTGTTTCCAAGAGCAGTAGTTGACTGTGCTTCGAAAGTGAGTGTGTGAGGGAGTACAGAGGTTTATGCAATGGCTGGTAGCATCCAGAACCAGATTGTTTGCTGAAAATTAACTGAAGCCAATATGTAAATTACGAATAATACTTACTTCCAAATTACACTGTAATTAAATCAATGTGATATTGTAATAAAATTAAAAATCACATTATGTCTGAAATTGAAAGACTATAACATCCAAAGCGACGCCTGTTGGCTAAATATACATGGCTAATCAAAATTTTAGAATTGAAAATATATGTGAGTAATTTGCGTGTCATTGAAAGTTATAACTTTAATTGAAAACTATAATTTATTAAAATAGCTTGTTAACTTTAACAATCAACCTCTTATTAAGTACTCATTAATTTTCACAAAAGTGTTGTTTCATTGGCTTCAGTGTTGTTTGTATTTAAATTTGTTATTCTACCAGTTCAACATGTGTGGTCGTTTTCTGAAAATAAATAAACGAGTTGTATATCACAAAGTATCATAAAAGCAAAAAATTATGCTGAATAAAAAATCTAAAATACTTTTTCGTACTCCATTTGGTAATATGTACAAAGTAAACTACCTTAATAAACAGCGTCGCACAGGTCAAGTCAATGCCTTTCTTGGCTGTTAGACACTCCTCCGAAATATTTCCGTATCGCTAATTCTAAACTGCATCCATGCTATGAAAGTGAGTTACATGTTTGTCCACTACATAGTGCAAATATGATATGGAATCACTGAGTTTTGGCAGAAAGAACCACAATATTTCAATGGCTTACGTGCACATCGACGGCTCTGCGTTATTTTTATTGGCAGTGTGTCTTTGTATAGTAGCGTCACTCATTTGACTGTGACAAATAGAAAAGGGGGTTGCTGGAACGCCACATGTCTGTGATTTGCTGGTATTACCTAAGAAAAGTAATCACTAACCATAAAGTAAAACATCAAATGTGCACATGAGCTATTCGAATAAGTTTGTACCAGTTTCTTTTCGGCAAAAATCAGTGCCTGTAATAACAAGTAAATGCAAAACAAAACAATTTTGCGCGTTCGAAATGACCAGATCTAATTTCATTTTGGCGAGTGTTTTTACTACAAAATATAGTCCATCTCTGTGCTACCAATATTAAATATAAGTTATGCCCTGCTAATTTCCCATTTTATTTTAGTAAAACTATGCGCAAAATTAGTGACTGATGTATTTTTGTTATTATCATCCCGGTTTCGTATCCTGTTATGCTAACTATTTATCACTTTACGTGTGGTAAGATCGTTACATTCTTCAACCGTTGACTTGAAGTGAAAATAGGTGGCGATTTTGATCCTATTCGACAGGCTGTGTTAGTATAAATACTCGGTAAAATCTTCAGTTGCAGTTTCTCAACATGAATTTCACATAAGAAGATATATCAACGAATTTAGTTTAATGTAGCACGTGAGACAGTGAAGTGTATAAACAGCTGCTTCCACTCTGGAATGCTCGGGTTTTGTTTCCTGTTCGACCACATTCTGATTTAGGTTTTTCACAGATTTCCCAAATATCTGCAGGTGAATTCCAGTATGATTTCTTATATAGTCCATGACCGATTCCATCGCATTTACCCTCATTTTTCTCTCCCTGCCCCACCTGACAGCATCTAAATTTTCAAAATTTTGTTATTCGAAAAGTATAAAGCACACGTTCCTCAACTATCGTTTACCGTTAACATCTTAGCAAATGTATTTTTTAATTTATTATTAGCAACCAAAACGACATAAATGACTTTTTAGCAAACAGTATCATTAGAAAGAGGCCAAACTTTTCGTGTTCAGAATGTACGTTTCGCTGTTTCCTTTATGTCACGTAGCCGAAAGGTATAAAAAATATGCTACATTGAAAATCCATAGATTTTCTTATTTTTCACACAAATGATCGAAGTAAGTCTTGAAAGAACTACCAAGTTAATGTTGCGTTTAAAACTACCCGCAAGACCAATACTTATCCAGTCTTCGAGGAGGAAATTCCGTCTTTGTCCCAGGGCAAACGCCTTTGCAGAGAAGGCGTAGAGGTCAGCCAGAAACCTACAAATCAATGATGATGCAGATGACATTAAACTTCTCTATATGTGTGTGAGAGAATAGGTACTGCCTCCGTAACATTTTTATATTTGTATGTGAAACACGAGTAATGTGATTTACTCTCGAGAAAAATGTGAAGGTTGCCACTTCGCGTAGCGAGTACATGCATAGAAAGACTAACGGTTAGGATCCTTCCCATATTTGTGAGGCCCGAAATTCATGGTCATGGGCCCGGTGTTTATGTATGGCAAGTCTGTCCTTGGGTTTAAGAAGGGGAAGCAGGTCGTCCTCGAACCTCTGTTCAGCCCAGTCTCCTCGCTCGCCACAAACACGTGGGTACAGGATGGCGGGGCGTTGTGGCGTGGTGGTCCCGACCACATCAGACCCAGAAAGCTGACCAACTATGAAAAAACAAAACTGGCCAGGCATCCCGTCTGAAGGTCAGCCTGCGTGGAGGCTGGGGAGGAGCAAGGCTTCAGACGGAAGTGGAAACCATTAACGCAGATATTAACTCGGTAAAATTCCTGAGGCACAGATGCGGTACGAATGTGAAATTACATACATGAAGCTAATTGTTTCTGCAGGCACATTTCAGAGTAGTGTATCACGTGTAATATTTTTATTAAGTGGGTAGAATCTGTATCACTTATATTATTACATTTAAAATCACTTGCTGTCTTTGTTTGCTGACTAGATATGAAAAAAAGAACGTATTTACGAACAATGAATCATAAAATAATTCAGTTAAGCTGATCGATATTTAAACATTTTATGTAAACGAAACAGCTAATATTCTATGAGAGTAAATGTTAAAATGCTTTATTTGTGTACAGAATTTTTATTTCTAGCAGTTTTTAAGCTTTAAAAATAAAGAGAAAACCAATAATTAGCAGGCAAAAATTTAAAGTAGTTAATATTAAGTTTTTTGACGAGTAAGTTAATTGCAGCTGCAATTGCTTCAAACATCATTGTCTTTATGTTGAGCTTTTAAAATAAATAAGATATTTATTAAAATAATTTAACACACATCTACTGTAGTTCTATATAACCCACACACTCATACATATATAGGTGATGTTTATATGTATGTGTGTATATATATATATATATATAATTATTATAAAATCAAAGACAATTTATTTTTCAGAAAAAAAAAACAATTAAATAATTTCTATATCTTACTTAAGTATATGTTAATTATAACTACATTTACATTGACATTTTAAAATTTGTCATACTTTACAACAAATTCCAAAAGCTTCACATTTTATACTGGAAGATGTATTTTTTTTATATTACAAAAAATAACTATGACTACAATTATTATGTAAACTCGGAAGTGGTTGTACATGGCGCCTTCTAATGGAAACGCAGATGTTTGTAAATTTACGGCAGTTACTATGACGAGTCTTACAAGTCTGACGGTTCAGGTAAGCAAAAAATATTCAAACGATTGCTGTGACATAGAAAATTTAAAATTTAAGGTAAAGTTTAACAAATTAACGCATATAACTTTCGGCAATCGTGTAACTTGATGATTTTGGATTGTTATAGAGTAACTTTGAAAATTGCTTAAGTAGGTCATACTTTATTCGAAGTAACTTAAGTGAAACGAAAATACGAACAACTTAGAACATGGCGCTGGATCAGTCGCGTGATCAGCATAAATATTTGCAATATTATTTAAAATGCAGTTTAATACGCTACAAACCTAATTAACTTTGTATTGAGCATTTTATACCTCACAATTAAAATAACCACTAACGTAAAATAAGAATACAGTATAACTTAAAAATTATCCAGATATTCAACAGCTTCTTTTAATTTATTACCTTTTATAAATTTCAAATAGTTACTGCTCTTACAGAATCTTTGTGGATAGTTTTAGTTATCAGTACAATAACATCAAACGTCATTATTATGAACGCTTAGATCATTTAAGCGTTTGCTCTAGTGTAGAAATAATATTTTACATAAATTGTTTGATTCAGATGTAAGTCCTTCAAGTTCATCAACAAAATCAAACCCCTGTGAAAAATTTTAATAGAGATTTGAGAATTGATGTACTGCTACTTGTCGCTGGTTATTAGCGCGAAAACTGAAGGTATTAACACTGCTAAGGCGAGCATTTTCTGGTTATACATATCTGCGAATAAACCTTCACATTCACATAACCTCGACTTTTCTCGTCACAACGTACTATTCAAGAAATTGCAGGGAGCTTCAGGACAGTGCAATTACGAAACGGGATTATTATATTGTAAATGTAAATTTCCATGTATGATTCAGTTATTTACTGATTGGTTTTAACTTAGCAGTTATTTGCGTTGTTGAAAAGCAAGCGGCAATTACTTAAAAAAATATAGTCCTATGTCCAGAACATCAGAGAATTGATGGTAAGGCTTAACTAGATGTATTCCCATAAGACAAACATTGATTTTCCTAGATCGTATGTCCACGCTGTTGGCTGTTGTATGAGACCGGTGACATCCGAGATACGGCATACATTGTACAGATAAATATTATATCTATTTTGTATATTTGACCTTTTGTGAAGTGTAAATAACGGTCAGGAAATTAAAAGTTGGGGTTCAACTTTATTCTTTTGTTCCGATTTTGAGACCGCGTGAAACGTAAATGAACCCTTGTCACATAAATTGAAGAAGCCCCATTTTAATAATAAATTATGTGAGTGTTAATGAAATAATCAACCAAAAACCAGATTTGCCAAATTTTTGGTCAAATGTTTTGCCTGAACAGTGCAGAAAATTCAATAAGTGCTTTTTATATAGCTAAAATTTACTAGCCTACGTGTTATTCCGCGTACGTCACTAAATTACAGTAAAAAGTGAAAATTTCTGAATTTAATTTAATGTTTTATATATTAATGTTTTAAAGTTATTAGATTGCGTTGCACGTTTTCAGCGTTGGTTTTTGTTTCTTGCCAATTCATCACGTGATATTTGATAGGATCTGAACAGTTCCGCAACAACGAAAAATTACTAGAAGCAATTTAGAACGACGACGTGTGCCACGGTCTTGTGTAAATATACTCAATTTTTTGCGCGATTTACCAGAAAATGAGGAAACGTAGGTTTGTACGTCAAAAGCGTTTTTCATTTAAAAATTTTACTAACGTACAGTACATGTTTTTTGTCAGCTATTAGTATTACAATTATATTAAATTTTTAATTTCCAGTTGATGTTCCCTGTTCGCCATTTTGAAGAATAAAGGGACATTTCTGGCTATGCGAATGTGTTGTATGATTTTAGAGAATATTTTTTTTTTTACTGAATGTCCTTAGAAACACTTTTTACGGAAACTACAAAATGGAATGTGTAAACATTAATGTGGATAATTCTTATGGTTATTATTCCAATTTAGAGTCTGGGTGATAGTAATGTCTTAACGGAAGATGTGATTACATTTTAAATAATTTTCCCACCGAGACTGTAAAATAACTTTAAACTAATTTTCTCTCGAAAATTCCTAATTTCGTTAGGAAAAGTCGTTTCACTCTAGGTAACGCCTGATCGGAAAATCGCTAATGTAAGTACCTCAAGTCATTAAGCAAAGCATTCTTTTTTATATTATCTCCGTCATTGGTTACAATATGACATAAAACACGTGTTTTGTAGCGCACGTACTGGAAGTGTGCGTAAACTTATAAATATAGTCAGAAAAAATTCGCGCGTTCACTAACCCGTAGCTAAGCCTCCAATACGCAAGCTGTTCATTGGATGCTCGCTGATATGGGCCTTCATTTAGTTACGTTTATGTTACTGGCTCAGCGACTTCCAGGAACTGTCATAAGAGTCGAGGGCCAATCGCGAAAGTAACACGAACTTATAGAAGTTGTAATTATAGCTTGTTCCCAAAAGATAACGCGAATTTTTTAGGTCGGAACTTATTAAACACAAATGCCTAATTAAATCAGTCGCAATTGCGAATTATATTGTCAGGAAATGTTACTTCAAGCAGGTGATCAGTGGCCACTCCCCCAAAGTACATGTGCAGTTTAACCAATTTTCCGATTACCCATGCACCAGTGCTTATTCTATTTCACCTCATATACCACTCCTATACGTTTTTACGTTTACTCACTGACAAACTGGTTTTTGGTTGAATATTTGTGTGTATATAGGTGTATGTATGTGTATATATATATATGTGTGTGTATATATACATACCTTTATCACATAAATTGAAGTAGTCACATTTTAATAATCAATCATGTGTGTATATATGCATGTGTACATATATATGCATATATACACACATAATTGATTATTAAAATGTGGCAACTTCAATTTATGTGTAAGGGTTCATTTATGCTTCACGCGGTCTCAATATCAGAACAAAAGAATAAAGTTGAACCCCAACTTTTAATTTCCGGTCCATTACTTATTGCTGCAGCAGAACGCCAGTTCAATACAAGATACATTCCTGATAAATTTGTCGTACACATCATGGCATTGTAAATATGAGTAGCAAAAAATTAATTTTGTTGTGTAATTACGTGCTCAAAAGCAAACCTGTACGTAAGCGATATGATTCAATGCAACGATTACAATATTTCCGACAAGTTAATGAAATCTCTTCATTGTACAAGTTTATCGCAGTACTAATCATTTAAGGAACGACTACAAAGTTACATAAAGGTCATGCACGAACGTAAACTGTCATGTTGGCAAACACTGCGTTTAAATATTTAAATACGTATTAGAGAATGTCAATTGGTTATGTCTACAAAAACTTAGAATCCCATTACATTTTTAAAATTAAGTGGAATGTAGAACATTTGTTACTAACTCGAATCGAGCGAGCTGACGCAACGGTAAAACTTTTAGACTCGGGTTCGAGCATCGGCTACGGCCATTCTAACTTCGTTTTTTTTGTGGTGTCTCGTAAACGTTGCAGACAAATTATGAGACGGTTTCTTACGGGCGCGGTCTACCGCAATTTTCATCACCATTTTTTTCATAGATTTTTTTTTTAATTTTTTATTTGTACCAGATATTTTTTTCTTATTTTAGACACAAAATGTGACTAAATTTGGCTCTTATGAAAATTTTATATCTCTCATAGTTTTCGCGTAATGGCTTGTTAAAGCCATATTTTGCAGGGTTCCGTTTTAATAACTACACTAAAACCAACTGATATACCAAATTCAAAAAAATTACAGTGGATAAAGACATTGCAGGCTACAATGTCATGCTCATAAATATAACGAATAAACGTTATTTGTATATTTTTTTTTTAAAAATTATTGAATTTTTAAAATAATTATTTTCAGTTTGAGCATTTTTCTAAAAGTACAAATAATTTTTATTCTTCATTTTATGGGCATGACATTGTGGCCTGCAGTGTCTTTATTCAAAGTAAATTTTTTTGTTTGGTGTAGCTGTTGGTTTTAGTGTAGTCCTTAAAACGGAAACATGCAAAATATGATTTTAACAAGCCATTACGCGAAAACAATTAGAGATAAAAAAATATTTCATAAGGGCCAAATTTTGTCACATTTTGTGTCTAAAATAAGAAAAAAAATATCTGGTACAAATAAAAAATATAAAAAATGGTGATGAAAGTTGCGGTATATCGTTGTTCAAGTGGGGAAAAATCACAATTTTATATTTGTATGAAATAGTGTTAGTTTTGTAGACATTTCTTAAGAGTACATTTATATCTAATAAAAAAAATAACTCAGCCCGTTTTCTCGTAATGGCACTTCAAAGTCAAAATTTGCATATTTTTACTTCATACAAAACTTGAAAACCAGTAAATATAATGAAATGGAAAAAAATCACATCAAAACTACATGGCACGGACTACGGCTTGAAGGATATAAAAACCCAATATAAAATATTTTTGGGTTTAAAATAAATTTCTTAAAGTAACCAAAAAATGTTAACATTTTGAAATTTTTTATTAAACATAAAAATTTTTTGTAATGTGTTTTAGATACTACAAGCCATAGACAATGACACGTAGTTTTGATATGATTTTTTCCATTACATTATGTTAACTGGTTTTCAAGTTTTGTATTAATTAAAAATACGCAAATTTTGACTTTGAACTCCCATTACGGGAAAACTAGCTGAGCTAATTTTTTTTCGTTAGATGTATATGTTCTCTCAAGTAATGTGTATAAAACTAACACTGTTTCATACAAATATAAAATCGTAATTTTTCTCCACCTGAACAACCTTAAGGTGAGGCCCCAGTCCAGGCAAACGAGCAGTGTGCAGATCTTTGGTCGTTACAAGAATTCTGGAAAACTACTCGGCGTGCGTAAATTATGTCTGCTTATGAATAGCATTCGAAGAACGATATACACTTGTATACAGACGGTTCACTTTAAAGTGAGCGCTGCCCAACACTTATAATAATAGTAATCAAAATGCATTTATTGGGGCTATACTAGAAATGTTTTGCAAATTATAAAATGTTTACGCTGGACTCTAGTTACATGGAAGTTTTCGTATTTAAAATATTAATGGTAGAGACATATTGCTTCTCAGAAATTCGTAAGTAGTGCCCAGTTTATTCTTTAACAGCCTATACCCATTCAAGGTCATATATGTGTCTGTGAAGTTCCTTTCTTCGCATCCGAAAATGTTGATAGCGGTGGTTTTTTGTGGCGATTTTTATACATAAAATCTGGACGAAGAATATTGTAAAATGCATAGGCTTATACAATACACATTTACGTTTGGTATTACGTCATGAAACATTAGGGTCACCTTTCAATGTATCAGTGCCATATACGTGTGTTGTCGGCGAGAAGACTATACGCCAGTTCAGTAACTTGCGTCTAGAGTCTGTAGGGAGGTCAGATTCGCGTGCTGTGTCGCCTCATACACGATTTATTACTTTCGCATTTGACTTCATGTTTTCGTTACTTTAAGTATTTCGTCAATACAAAACAGAAACGTAAAGTTAAAGTAATTACAGTTCAAAAAAGATTGAGAATATTTTTTCGGAATCGAAATTAGTTTATATAAATCATTATATATTTTCCAGTAAAGCATATTACGTAAATATTAAAAAAAGGTCGAATAAATAAAATATACTTTATAAAATATAATTTTTCAAGCTAAAATTAACGCCATCTATTGACGCAACTTAAAGTTCATTTAAGAATACTATTTTAAGGCTAATTACAAGATTTTTTGAGAACGTTTACGTCTGACTAGTTACATTATTCTTGAAATAAGAAAAAACTTGAGAATAAAACAAGTTACTCAGAAATAAAAAATTTGCGTTCTAATATACATAATCAGCTGGTTCCTTGCGAGAAGCTATCTCGACTTTGAATTTAGGTTTCCAGTTTACCTGAAACGTAAAGTCAAGGCTCTATGACTTTAGCTTCGGCGACGCCCTCGTGTACGACTCCATAAAAAGACATGCATTGAAAGCTATCGTAAAGTCAAATGCTTAAGTCAAATGCTAAAGCTTCCGAATTTCTAGGCTACGAACGAGCAGATTACGCTCACGCACGCGGACAACTTAACGATGACTATGACCGAGTTACTGTCTTGTATAAAGTTGAGCAACCGTCTCGTATAACCTCACTGTCGATGATACGTGAAGCCCAAACAAATGAAATAAAAAAATAAATCTACCGAGTCATTTCTCACATAGAGCCACTTTAGAACTCCACGCAATCCATCTGCAGTGCATAGCCTTCTCGCCACTTGAATGTGACGTTCTAGCGAGCAGCTTAAAATTAAACTTGACCCATTTGACATACGTAAACATTAATCACTGATTAATAATCAGGGATTCCCTGTGGGGAAGGGACCGTAAACAAATAATCGTCTTAAGAGGAGGGTCTCCGATAGTCAGTGTGTCGCTCCCCGTTCGCAGACTTATGTTTAGTGCTCGAAGGCATCTGCTTTCTCCTAAAGATTACACGGAGTAAGGCCCTGCAGTGAAGAAGCGCCGGAATGAGTGAGGCGGAGGAGACGGGAGATCCCCACGATTCCCAGGTGAGGAAATCCGGAGACCAACGTCACCGGAGATCGAACCCGGATCGCCTCAGTAGTAGATGAGTAGTCTAGCCAATGTTCCAGAAGAGACTGTAAAACACTGTTTACAGCGCACTTCATCTGCAAATGTAGACACAGTTACTTTCATTTAACCGTAGGCAATCAGATTATATGAAGTGTTTGTGGCGAAAGTTGTTTCAACAAAACAACGAAACCATTTAGGTTATGTCAATTAGTAACAGCGTACAGACGAAAAATAATTGTTTAAAACAGTTTGATTTCAAATTGAAAACAAATTGGCGTAGCTATAATTTAAGATAGTCAAAGTAATTTTTTGCGTTTCACACGTTTGCAATTTTTTTTGTGACGTTATTTTTTAATTTTATTGGTCTTCAACAAACACAACACAGCAGGATTCCTAAACTAACCATCATCTTCACAAAAGTGTGTAAGAATTCGGGAACAATATCCGTGCTGCTAGATAGCCAATACCGAATGAACTATTTACCAACATTAAAGTATTCCATTCTGTGTATTCTCATAAAAGTTTTTTTTAGTATTTCTTTTATTTCGAAACTGCAAAACGATTCACAGAAGACACTATATGTTTTTGGAATTACCTACTTGTTTTTCACCACGAACAAAAGACATACACAAAAATTCATTACTGCAGTAAACAAAAGCAAAGACATAATGAGAAACACTGAAATACGGGAATTAATACTTACCTTTTGTCTCCAGTGTGGCGTGACGTGTTTTTTTTTTTTTTTTTTTTTTTGGCCTAGGGTAGAACAGTTCTACCAAACCAATTCAGTATTAGAGTTAAGTCTACAACCGCTTAGGTTTTTTAATGTATTATGTAAGGTTGATAGCTGTTTGATTTGCATGTAAATGGTGTTGCTGAGACAAGAGTTGACCATGGACAATGTCAAGGAACTATCCTAGCATTCCCTTGGATAGATTTATTGAACCCGTGGAAAACCGAAATAAGGAGGGCTGGAGTCAGAGATCGAGCCCAGATATCTCGGATTGCAAATCCGACGTGTAACCGTTACACCACCTGACTCAGAGTAATAATAAACGAGTTTTTTTATGTCAAACATGTACAACTCACGTGAGAAAATGTCACGGGCTATACTGATACTATGAGAAATGAAAATAGTTCCTATGGATCTTCACCAGCTGTAAAAATATCCTTTATCGCGTTACTTGTGACCATGAATGATGATTGTGTAAGGAAGAAGGAAGAAACTGCTTGCAATATAGTCTGAAAGCAGAAAATGTGTGAACTTAGTGACAGGCACAGGTAGGTCACATAAATGGAGCAAAATCTTGCCAAAAATTTAACTAAATACTATCTCATTGGCACTCAATAAAATTGCCAGGGTTTGTTTGAATCAAATTACAGGTGCGTTTTAATATTCCTCTCCGAACTTTAAGACGCACCTTATAATTGATTCAAACACATCCTGACAATGTTTATCGTGTTAGGGATGGGACATACGATCGGAATAGTCAATTAATTTACAGATATTTGGAAAGCAAATAATTTGGTAAAATATGACTTCAATATATTATCGGACCGTAGCGGGAAAATGTTGTGAAGCCCCGCCCCCGTCAAGCTGAAGTTATTTTACTATCGCCTGACTCTTAAAAACATCGTCTAGTAGCACTGATAATATAATCTACATGAACGTGGTGTATAGTACACCATTAAGACGGCCAGGTAGGAACAAAAGCACCACCAAACAATTTCCTAATGTACTGTAAAGCAGTTTTTTTTTAATTTAATTATGTTCGTTGATTTTTGCTGCTTATAAGAACAAAAAAAAAAACACTAATTTTGACTTCGAGTTGCCATTATAGGAAAATTTTATAAGCAATTTTTTTCGTGAAATTAAAATGTTCTCCAAAATAACGTTTACAAAACAAACTTTTTTCATACAAATGTAAAATTACAATTTACCTCACTTGGGCAGCGTTTGAAGTAAACAGGTCTTCCACTATACCTTCGTCATTGGATTATGGAGTGACAGGCCACAGAACTCGTTGACAACAACACTGCAGTTACATTTGTACTGGGGTTTATGATATTATGTTAAAATATCTTTATGCACATATGTTTCAGTTTTAAGGTATTTAATATGTATATGCTATTGTCTCAGTTCCGTCTCGCTCGTATATTAAAACCTCAACGTCAGTAAAGTATTTCAGTGTACACTTGAATGAAGTGTACCAGAGACAGCTATTCAACTTCTACAACAGTTTCTAGTGCACAGCATACTCCGAACTTTGTCATCTTTGCGGAAAAAAAAAACAAAGGTTGAATTTCACAAGCGTTGAAAGTTAAACAACTTTACATTAGCTAGGAATAGCAGTAACCTAACCATACAGAACTTCGCGTAGCGAAAATAAGTTCCTGCCAACGATTATTATTTTATTATTTATGGAATTCTAATAGTGTCGCTTTTCTGCATAATTTGCTGGAGTTGTGTTTTATTTAAATATAAAAACAATAAACAGAAAGAGTAATTCAGACAAACGGTGATTTTAGACTATAGCCAGTAATGTTACTGTGGTTAGTTGCAGAAAGACTTTTTTTGTTTGTTTGTGATTCTCTTCTCCTTATCCGTCTACAAAATACGAAAATTTTTAAACTGACGTCAAAAGTAAGCCTAGTAATGCTTACAGTCTTAGAAAATTTCAGTTGAGCACATGGTGTACAGTGTATTATGAAAGTTGTTCCGCCCGGTTGGTAAAACCTGTCAGTGTTGTTATTTATACGACCTTGACGCTGCCAGTAAACTACTTCTGACGTAATTTGCAAACATTACGAACAAACCAAGGGTTAGCCTACATTAACAACCATGAGAATTATATTTTGGTGACAGCAAGTTGTGACTCCTTTTCAACCGTAGATCACTGTATACCGATACTTCTTGACTATGGCACAGAATTAAAACGTTTTGAAGCACTTTTACTGCGATGTTTTTCAAGTTACTTTTCTGACACTTCTTGCTGAAAACTCTTCAAGGCTAAAGGATCAATAGGCCGTGCTTTCGCAGTCCCTACACATACTGAGTGTCGGGATCAAGCCAGCTTTTGCCCTTTTGCTCCACGCGAGGTTTCTGTCCTCGCTGAGCTAGCCTTAGGACTCCTGCGTTATAATTTAACAAATGTACCGCCCCAGTCAAACTCCCCGTCTGGCAGTGTCCTTGGATCGGAACACGCGGGGGTATGTGCAGCCCGGGCTTCTTAGTTGAAGCCAAGTATTTAACTTAATTTTTTTTAAAGTATTCGAGTGTTACTAGTTAAAAGTGTGTTTTTGAATGGTTATGTAAAGGACGAGAAAAGTCCGAATTCTCGTCACGATATTCTCCGCTTCTGTAGCTGTTACTATCCAAACATACGTCGTGTGCAAGTAGCTTTAGTAACTTATTGCGTTGTAACTAATATTTCTAGATTTTAAGTATTGTTTCTAAACATTAGCCTACTTACTAAGAAGTAATTGCTACTCGACGTGTACAAATTTGGTAGAACGGTGTTTATTTAGTTTGTTGATCATGCGGCGTACAATAACTAAGCATAAAAATATTAACATCATTGATAAACATTGTCTTGGCTTTTTAAAAACAAAATTATATAAAGTATTTGCAAAGAGAGGTATTAGGAAAAGTAATTTAATGCATAGTCATACAAATAGACCAAGAACTAAAAATGTGTGACTATGTGTGACGGTAGCTATGAAGGAAGGAAGTTCCACGCCATTAATATTTCGTTGGGCGGAAAATACGGTGGATAAAAGTGAGTAAGTTGAAAGAGAAAATTTTGTAATTGGTAAAAAAGAGTTATACACGAGGAATAAAAAGCCGGTTGCTGGAAATTAAGAATGATCTTGAATACATTTTTACTATTATATTGATAAAGGCTGAATTAATCAAGAGATTTCCCAATATTCTCGCGTGAGTGATAGTGTCGCATGTATTTACTGTATCACAAATTTGAAATGTGATCGGGTGTATTAACTAAAGTAGAAAAGTCGTTGGCAAAAATAAAAAGAAACTTGGAGAGTGGGGAGCATGGTGTAATTCAAGACACTTAACAAAGTTACATAGAAGAAAAAACCAACGTCAAGTTACATGTTTTGCAAGGATAATAAACGAGAATATAATGGTAAGAGAAAAAGGAGACGTAGAATAAAACATAAAGTGATTGAAATTATCAAGAATAAGTTCTTAATAAGAAGATATTTAAAAAAATTTCAGTAAATACATATTTTTTTTCACTGGATTAATGTATTTTACACCGTTGTATAGTTGTTGGGCGACCAGATGTTAATAATTATTTGATATGCAAATCATAGTTTAGTGTTATGCTTCGATGGCATTTCACTATATGAGTCGTACAACATTTAAACGACACTAAACGTTTTCTCAGTACCCAATTTGCAGCCCACGTTCCGAAGGAAAAAGTAGTCTTATGAGACAAACATGTTGTCAGTGTGTATGTTTGTGTACAGGTCTGTCTCTTTTTTTACTCTCTCTCTCTCTCTCTCTCTCTCTCTCCAAAAACTGTTGAACAATTGAACATAATTATATCAAACTAGATACACTTAGTAACCTAACTTGACTTTTGTGTAGTTTGTATATGCTGAGTTCATCTTTCCAAAATAGCAGAAACAGTTATATTCTTGGTCTAATATGATATCTGAGTAAATATTTTCAGTATTTTATTAAACTTCGGTATGACATGTACTACTAAGTCAGTAGAATTGATTTTTTCAGTACTTTTTTCATGCCGTGTTTGTATTTTCATAACTGCGGCAATTTTTATAGCTTTAACATAATGCGAGATGTCTGAAAGAATAATTTTTCGAATTTTTTCAAACTTGGTTACATATAATTCTTAGTAAATTGACTCGAGTAACGTATGTTTTGCTCATTCGATGTTCGTATTTTCGAAATGGTAGCTATTTCAATATTCTTAGCCTAATGTGACATATCGGAATATTTTATTACAATTTTACTTAACTTGGTAAAATTTATATATATATATATATATATATATATATATATATATATGTGTGTGTGTGTGTGTGTGTGTGTGTATATATATATATATATATATGTTAACTGTCTAAAATTTTGTGTATTTCGTTCATGCAGTGTTCTTCTTTACAATTTTTTTTAATTAACATAATGTGACATAAATGAGGAAAATAATTTCTTTGTACACACATACTATGAAGTCAATTAACATTATATTTGCCTTTATCGTTTATACTTTGTTCGTGTTTTATAAATGGCGGCCTTTGTTATATTCTTATCTTAATATGAAATTTCTTAGGAAATACATTTCGAATTACATGAAACTTAGTATAACATATATTTACAAGTAGGTTGTCTTGACTATTATATATTTCGTCCATGTCATGCTCCTACTTTCGAAATGGTAACAATATTTATATTTTCAGTTTAATATGACTTATTTGAGAAATTAATTATCCAAATTACATCAAATTTGTCATATATTCTTCTTAGTAAAAGAGTAGATATTCGTGTATTTTATTCATTGTGTGTTAATTTTCTTATTGGTGGTCGCTTTAACATTTTACGATAATATACTTTGATTTCTTTCGTACAGTTCCCTAAAATAAAACTTCTATGTTGTATTATTTGATAGCAAATGACAACATTTTCTGAAATGTCTTATTCGTACAGGTAATATACATATACATATATATGTATATATTACCTGTAAGAATTAGACATTTCAGAAATTGTATATATATATGAGTATACCCATGCACACATACATATTTATATATGATGGTATAAATAAATGTATTTTCTCGTTTATGTAATAATTTAATTTGTAGACATTATTCAAATTACAATACCGTACATTTTTAATGATATAAAATCGTTTCAGAACTGTAGCCTTGAACAAAGATAAAGCACTTTCTCACATACACTTGTTTTGTCATGAGTATGATAAATAGAGAATAGGTAGACTGGGAGAGAACACAATATCGTTAATAGAACATAACATGTAAATTCGAGCTAAAAAAATATATTTTAGTCTTAAAGTTTAATTTTTTTTTAGTCAGGGTAGAACGACTTCTTAGTTAACATTTTTGTGACAGATTTATGAATAAACCCATTGTCGAAATAATAAAATTTGTGACAAACTTTATTCTACACAGGAATCTCATGCATTCACTTCTATGGGAGAGGAAATTAATTACATGAACAAAATGTTGGACAGCTTTAACTAAAATCTCTGATTGCTGTTTTCAAGTATACATATACACATATCCCAAAACTTTTAGTTTTACTAGAAAATATTTATCATTTATTTATGTGTCGCTCTTAAACTATCTTGACTGTAAATGGATTATTCAAAATATGTATAAAATACTCGAATTCCTACAGAAACTGAGAAATCTTCAATGAAAAAATTCCTTCGTAATTTTTGCATTTAAATATGCAACATCATGTTCTAAAGACTTCAATGTAACATAACTGTCCCAAAATTAGTGATCACGCCAAAAAAGGAAATTCTTATTCAGTTGTCGTGAATGCTAATCGTCAAGTAAAGTAGAACAAAGTCGTGATTTAAAAGCAAGAAACTGCACATAAAATGAAGTTATACATTTTCTGAAGTTGGGAACTAATATTGTAAAGAGTTTAATTAAATCTGTTTAAAACATAAATTGTCTGTTCATTATTGAAACTTTACTGCCTGTATAAAATGGATTTACAGTGTTTCGAATTCACTTTAAAATTCTACACATATATTATTAAGCTGTTAACCAATTAGAATTGTTAAACGTCGGAGTAATTAAACAGACTAAATTTCAGTGTATTTAATTGAACGAAAAATCACTCTGTAAAAGTTTTTAACTGTGTTATGTATAATAACATAATAATAAGAAGTAGTATTATAATATACTGCATCAATTTGACTATAAAATGTATTAAAATAGTTTTTCATAGTAAATAATAATTACGTATTAATAAACACTGGTTCACATAAGTTTAGCATCGCTTCATGGTGACATCACACGTGAACTAAAATATGTGGAATTGGCGTTTGTAGACTGAACTGAAGTATCTGAACACTCAGAGATTTCAGCAGCGGTACACTTACATACATAAATATGTATTTCAGGCACTTTAAGTAATTAAATACACAGTGTCACTACGTAAATAAATTAGTCGCTGTAAGAGTCATTTAAGCACATCCATGTACCCACGCAAGTTAGAAATTGGTGGGGTGTCCCACGCACGTATTGGACAGGAGGGGTGCCTCACACAAGCACGGCTCGGAAGTGTGTCCCACATAGTACCTACGGGATGGGAGGGATGCCCAACGCAAGTACGGGATGGGAGGAATGGTCAATGCAAGCATGGGATGGGAGTGTGTCCCACGCAAGTACGGTACGGTAGAGACTCCCCACGCAAGTAGGGGCCAGGAGGGGTACAACACGTAGGTACGGGTTGGGAGGGTGTCCCACGCAAGTACGGGACGGGAGGAGTGCATCATGCAAGTATGGGAGGGGAGGGTGTCCCATGCTAGCGCGGACCGCGCGAGTGCCCCAAGCAAGTACGGGACGGGAGGGGTGCCCAACGCAAGTAGAGGCCGGGAGGGTGTTCCATGCAAGCATGGGCCAAGGGTAAAGACGAGGGGTGCCCCACGCAAGCATGAGTCTAAGAGGTGCTCTACACGAGCACAGCAGCTCTGGATGCGGAGCGAATATATTCTCTCAGAGCTTCTTGAACCTGATGATGATGGAGCAGATGGCGATGAAGGCGGCGATCCATACGAAGGAGGCGACGTATCCGAGAGCGACCTCGGAGCTGGTGAGACCCCAGGCACGGCTCATGACGGACCGCATGGCACGTATCGGCAGTGTCAGAGGCATAGCGAGCGCCACATACCTCAGAGCTGCGTGCATTCCTTCCAGCGGCCACACGATGCCTGCACACGCGCATGCATACACGTCAGCGATAACAAGGCGCGAATGTGTGGTGGTACACAAATAAATCTATCATTCTCATTTATAATTTAGACATTTTGGAAATACAATATGGAAATACTACAAACAACAACCCTAGGTAGTGATATGAGCAAACATTTACTCATGATGATACATTTGCTCAGCATAATCTGTTGTGGTGCAAGTGAAATTATGTATGAGATTTTGACGTCAGCGATTGTATTTCAGAAATACATTACCCGAAAATATATTGCTCGGAAAATTGGAAAAAGTTATTGTCTAATTTTTATGAAACTGGCTTCGAGAAACCTACAATACATAAATAATGCTTTAGCGCTGAATCATGTACCATGCTCTCTTAAACGTTTGTCCATTTGTCTCACATTCCTCGTTGTGTTTTCGGATAGTTTATTAAAATTTGTTTTTTAACGAGAGCTAATCTTTTCTCAAAGTAGCTCCCAAAAATTATATATGTATAATAAATTATACGCATATGCGTACACACATGCAGGAAACACATATTACGTACATAGCTGAAGTACAAGGTTTTACAACTTTTTGTAACTGATTTGTAGCAAACTAAACCCATATGCTAAGCACTGGTACTAACACAGACAAAGTTACACTCAAAAAAATTTTCACTGCTTTATATTACTTCTAACTAATATAATTTCTGTAAGTTTAATTATAGTTTAACATCCTTTATTTTTCGCACAATGGCATGTCGATAGAATAACATTTCAAAATTCTTATCAATATTAAAATATAACTCAGTTACACGAATGTTGATATTAACCAAAATGGTATCGTTATCCTTTATTAATTAAAACTCGATAATCACCTATGGAAACGTACACCTTGTGTGTTCATATATGTGTATGCATATGTGTACAAGTTTATGTGTGTATTGCTCATATGTGTGTATTGTGTATACATAAAAAAAGATTATTTGGTTTTCCTCATAAACTCGTATCGTTCCAATATTCCTTTCCGTAAAATATTTCTGTCGAACACACCAAGTTATTAACTAAGAATAAAACATTAAGAGGTATTATTTTCTTATAATTTTGACCCTTTTTGTAACATGTACTCCAGAAAAGGACCCAGCACTATATACATTAAATGGCACATTGACAATTAACTTTCGTTTGTCATATTTTGTCTTACCTATGCATGACTTTCAACTGCAAAAAAAATGTAATTTTATGAAGTACATCTTCGCTTTAACAACCTGTAACTTGTGTCTGGCATTATCTACATCAAAACTTTAGTAACATCAGTAACAAATTCTTAACTGGAATTTATACGTTAAAGCAAATACTAAATATTTCTACTCTCTCATCAGTAACAAGTTTATAGTTAACTTAAAAGTGTTTGAATGCTACTGTTCTGGTTGAGGGCGCTCTGCAACGAAAAATTCGTAATTTTATAACGGTGCCAAACATTGTCTAACTCTTACACATTACATTAAAAGTAATTTCTCACAAATTAATTATGTATCGGTTTCATAGCTTTCATACAACCACATGTCTAAGTAGCGCTATTAATGTTTTTGCTACTTATGCAAAGTAAATTATATTCAATGGATGTGAATGAAATAATTTAGAATGTAAGTCAATGTGTGAAGCTATAGAATGTCAAATTGGTTATTTCACATAAAACAATTATTTAAAATGTAGGTACTCAATGATGTACAAAAAAAAATTATACTACCGTGGATACCTAAACAAATCATTGCAATGAAAATGACTTCAGTTACAATACTTACAGTTAAGAACAGCAAATATAAGCTCTAATGTTATGTTGATAAATGCTTCAACAAAACGTTGAATGAAACTTATTACAATGTATAGAGATTTAAACCCGGGTATCCATGCGTTGAAGGAAAACTCATTCACATTGTGGTGATTTCAAGCTACGCACCTAGCACATTGAAACTAGTACCACCAATCTCCAACGTGCCACACAGTTGTTTGCTGTAGAAACCGAGGCAGTTTAAACATACGCCTGGTTTATACTTGATCGTTGTGCATTAAGTCCTAAATTGGACGGAGTTTTGCAGAAAGGCACAAACACACAAAGTTATTTACTTTGAAGTAAACATATCAAACAGAAGGAGAAGGTCTGAAATACGTTCTAAAAAAAAGAACAAATATAAAATTACAATATTTAGTGGAAAATAAATAAGCCTTGAGAAAGGTGTTTTATTTAATGTTTCGATACACCGTTAACTTTGACTGTGAGAATGTCAGTTACAGGAAACCATAGATTGATTCCTTTCTGCATAAATACGTTAAAATATATAATTCTGTTTTGTCTGACTTGTACAGTTTGTACTTACCACAGAGGTAAAGCATAGGTTGTATACTTCCTGACGCCACAACAGTTGCTGTCACCTCATTTTCACAAGCGGCTGATATCACGAACCCTTAAAAAAATTTAAGCTTTTATTAAGATTTCAACTTTGACTCGCACAATGTCATTACAGAAACAATATGATTGTTACTTAATGTTCTCCATTTAATGTGAAATATTTTTATGGTCGCGAGCAACACGTGAAACATTGTATAAGGCTTTATTTGATTCCACAGAACTTCAGCCGAAATTATATGTTATGAGTACAATTAGCTAATTGTATGAATAATATGTGTGGCTAAATGTCATAATAACTTATATTTAGTTTGAAGTTTACATACGCAGTAGTATAAAAACAAACTTGTTTTTTAAGTAAGGATTCTATGTGCTATAAACGTATGGGGAATTTTGGTTGTGCCTAGTTAAACTAGTACGATAAACAAATGTAAGCTTTAATGTTGAGAAATATCATAGCAAAGAGACTAGGTTACACATTTATGCAGTCAATGCGACAAACAGACATAAATCTAGCTTCCGATTGGAAAGATAAGAATCAATTTTATTGTTCCGCCATATTTTCTGGATGAAAATCAGGAACTATTGAAAGTGGCAGCTATTCACGATATTTTGCAGAATGCGAATGACGCATTTCGTACAGTTAGAGTGCAGTAAATGAGTTAATATGGAACACATAAATTAAGAAAAATAACTATTCAAGTTCAGTCCGAAGACTTTCGAGGTGCGGTGACATCTGCACGTCTGCACACGAAAAATGTTGTAGATTTCAAGAAAGAAGTTGTGCTTCAAGTTATACGTAGGCAAACGTCATCAATAAAGCTAAGAAAAGACAGTCTCAGCGATTTGGGATTCGTAGAGTTTTTGGCTTTTATTTACCTCACAAAACTGAAATGTTATAGACATTTTTAAAGTTTGGTGCAGTGTCTTAAGTTTTCAGTGTTATACTCCTGTTGATAGAAGTATTTATGTAATCACTCGTAATGGGTTTTAATACGTTTCCACTCTCTCAAGCAGTTTGAAGTAAAAGTTTTACAACATAACTGGAGTTGTAACGATTTTAATGTCAGTGCCTCGTCGTATGAAACTTTAGTAAATCTTTTCAAATATGACAAAATAACAAAATGAATACAGTAATTGTTTTGCTGGCGGATACTGATTCACGTCAATGGGGTTTGAGACCTGCAGCAGGCTTTCAAGAATTCTGACACAATGCGGAAGAATTGCAGTACACATGGGATAAAAGACGTCAGCGAAGCACCTTACACAGATTCAGTCACAGCATACCTTCTAATTTACAAGCGGACATAGACAAAACAGTGATTACAGAACGGATTATAAGCAGTGGCACGTTAAAAGTGTCAACAATCTACAATTGTAGGCCGGCCGCGATTGGTGCAGCGGCAAGGGCGAGTGACCCCCTCTCCTTTTTAATCCTAACTGGGTTTGACTCTCGGGTAGGATCAACTCGGTTTTTACATGTAGGATTCATGCATTTTTCGGTGGGATTTTTCATGGTACTTCCCGTAAATGTATTCATCGCTGCCCCATACCTCACATCACGCCTATTTGTAACTCTGGCCAAAATTTCTTCACTTAACTGGTCCATCTGCAGACGTTTTCTTTAAACATGATTACGACTATTACTGCTGTAAACACAATATCGATGGTGACAACAACCGAACAGATAGATGGCTTCCTATAGTGTTGAGAAAAGAATCCATGGACGGGCGAACAGTAAGGCACTCCTTAATGACTGAACTGATTACGCCGAGCTGCGTGTGCAGATTAATCACTTTAGGGTGTTCTCGTAGCAAAAATACATAATTTTATATTTGCACGACATAGTTTTCGTTTTACTAATGTTACATGTGACTACATTTTCCACGTGTAAAAATTTTTAACCATCATAGTTTTCCCATAGTGACATTGCAAAGTCAAAATTTGCAAGTTACGGGAGCATGGTAACAACAAAAGCATAGTGTCTTTTTCGAATGAAATAATTTACACAGAATATAGATAGTCCGGGCAATATGATAAAATATTTAAAAATACAGAATGATATTCCTTCGCACTTTTTAAAAAAATCTGAAAATGATGACTATTTAATTCATTTACGATAATTAAAAAAAAAAGGATTGTTGTGTGTTTTAAAATATTTTAGTATATTTTCCATAATATCTTATATCAGTGTAAATCATTTCTTTCGAGTAAGAAATTATATTTTCGTTATTACCATGGTCCCGTAACTTGCAAATTTTGATTTTATCATGTCACTATGGTAAAACTATGGGAGTTAAAAGAGTTTTACAAGTGGAAAATGCAGTCACAAGTAACGTCTATCAAGCGATCATTATGCCGTACAAATAAAAAATTATGGATTTTTGCCACGTGGACGCACTGGAAGTCAAGTTCTGTTCAATGTATATGAATGAGATCTGCATGAAGTTCGCCTGGAAACATAGTTTTGGGGGCAACAACCAAAATGTATTGTTCTCCTTTGGATTCTATTGTGAAAGATTGGACATCACACCCAGTGGCGAAACGTGAAGACTTCTAGGGCAAGCGATGACTAGCAGTGACTATACAGAACTCTCAGTTGCCTTTGTAACTATTTGACTGGTAAATGCAGGTACATTCCTCAGCCAGTAGCGTGTAACAGACTAGAACTAATTTTCAGTAATACACCTAGATCTCCACAACGCAACTGTCACCTGGTCAAGTCGGATCACATACTGCTTCCCTTGGAACACGTCCACGCTTCGCCACTGATTCACACCATACATCCAAGAGTGCGTAGTGCTTTTCATGTGGCAACATTCGCAGTATTTAGAGATACAGTCATAAAACTTCACACTACCGACCCAATACCGATCACGCGTTGGATCACACATACAAAACTGTATGTCAAAATGTTGGCCGTCACGACCACCAGAACTTTAATTTTGTTCTTTCCTGGATCTTTTATATTTGTTTCGTCGAAATTGAGTATTACCTCCGGTCGCGTTATGAAAATTTACTGGAGAAAAAATAAGTTTTTTAACACCCGATACTCAGTATCATCACGAAGAGGAATTAACACTGGTTTGCTCAGAAACCTTTTGACTCCATTAACGAATATTTCAATTCAAAATCTGCGATCTTCATTTCTGCTAGAGAATGGTTGAAAGAATACTGAGACACTTTTTTAATGTCTTGCGAATTCTGTTATGATGACATATTACATATTATTATTTATCATAAAATTCATACAATGTATCCCTAAAAATGTCTGTGTTTAGAGACTACGGCTTCAGGGCGTTTCAATTGCCATTGTAACGCAGCAAGCCTTAGGTACATCGACCTATTTAAAGGATTTTTTGAAATGTAACTTTTATGTAATCCCATTCAAAGGTGACAATCTATTGAAAGAAGGAATCTCATATTTATTGAATTTATATAAAAAATGTTAAATTTCAACAACGGAATTATGAATATAATTATAGCCACATTGCTTAAGGAAGATGACAGTATAGTTTGGTTTGAACAAGAGTACCCAAACTAAGCCATATTTCTTCGGGGTAGAGGCGTTGATTCTTTTAAGATTTTTTTTTTTCGTGTATGTCCTCTGCTACATTAGGAAGCGTTTTGGAGCCTGGTAAACCAATTTTTGACACTGTAGTTGTGTGTTATTGTTGGTGAATGGTGGACGGTCTGTAAGATGGACTTGTACGCCTTATTAGGCAACAAGTGAGTGCTAAGCCTGTGATTGGCTAGCTGAGTAATGCGCAGTAGTGGTCATAGAGTCAGGCGAACAGACCAACGCCAAAGAGAAGAAAACTTCGCCATGGCCGAGTGCCGTCGCGCAAGCGGGCTGCGGCCCGTTTCCACGCTAATACGATAGTCACGAAAGGAATAATTTTTTTGTAATAAAAACTGAAACAGAGATAACATTTATCTCGTTTCAGTGAGCGAATAGTATGGTTTTCACTGAGAAATACTAAATACCGACAGAACTTGTCTTGACAAATGTAAACATTCAAAGAATTGGCTGACCTCTAACAGAATTGATGTTCAGTGTGGCTGGACGTTCTGTTACTAAATGGCTTCAGTCGCGGAGACTAAGTTATTTCTACGGAGATAACTAACAACGACAGCGTGACATCATATCATCGTAACATATTTTTAAGACCTACAAAAGCACTTAAATATGAAGTATAATATTTAATTATTACTAGCATTATGTATACATATGCAGAATTAAGTGCGTAAAGAGAAACTGTAACCGTAATTACAAATGTTGTGATTGTGAAGAAAATGAACACGTTTGCAACAAAACATTCGTATTACAGGACGATGAAACTTTGTTACAGGACAGAGATGGAAAATATACATTGTATATTATAAAAATTGGTTGAATTGTAATTTGTATTTTCATAATTACTGTATATACTCAGTTCATGTAAGATTGCTGTGATTATTCAACAGATAAAAACCTACCATGGCAAATGTAAACAGCTGGTCAATTGAGAGAGGTACATAATCTTACCTAAACACATGCCGCAAATTCCTTGTAGAAGACACAGGACGATGACTAAGGCGAGGTGACCGTCACACTTGAAGTTATACACGAAGATACCTAGTACGATGAGGAGAGTGGCTTGTCCGCACATCAGCACGGACTGCGAGAGGAAGTAGCCGAAGAATATCTCAAACGATTTCACACCTGCAAGCAAATAAAACTTTTACTTCATGTTTTATTAAGTAGGATAGAAAAAGGCTGTTATTATATCTGAGCCAGCACAGACATTTGTTAAAAATACATTCATTTGGGATCAACTTTAATGCGGGTTTTAACCTATGTGTTTATTATTTTTTAAAATTATGTTACACATAAGTATTTTTATCAAACACCAAAACTGTCTACTGTTTTTTTCTTTTCGTTGCACTAGCGATTTACTACCATTGAGAAATGATCATATAAATGTATTTTGACATTTATTAGTTTGAGTGTCAGTTAAAAAAAATATCAACTAATATTTCGTCACAATTAATAAAGGTTATTTAAGAAACCGTCTAAGACCTGTCTCCAAAAAAAAAGTCTCAGTAAGAGCATTAACTTCTGTAAAATGGAGTAGGAAAGAAAAGTGCGGAAATGATAGATTGTATAAGTATGGCTGTATTAAGAAGTGAGAACATAGCTATAACAGTTTGAAACTTAGAAAAAGCGCTTTAAATATCTTAGGAAAAAGAGGGAAGATACCCGGAAAGTTATAGGCTTCTGACATGAAAATAATGCGGCCATGTCCGTAGGACATTTTCAGACGAATGTGGGTAAAAGTGAAATAAATGTTAGTAATGAATCCATTTCAAGAAACTGTGAATAAACTGTAAATAACAGCGAAAATAAATGTGTAAAATAAGAAGAAAAAAATTTCAATAACAAGAATGGAAATGAGTGCATGCATCATCTACTTGTACGCAGTAAGGAAATAAATGTTTAATTTTCAAGGTTCAAAACGTTGTTACAAATGCTTGATCTGTTAAAGTGTAGTGATCTATGATAGGAGTTTCAGGCCATTTTCTTCTAGTATTTGAAGAGAATAACCGTCGGAGGAGAATGAGGTACATGGACTAAATTCAAAGTTGTGCTACTGTGAATGACGAACTGAATCATTATGTTGGGAATGCTTTGTTGCAAGCTGCCGTTGCTAAGCCGCTGGAAACACAATTACGGAAAATGACTAATTACGATAAAATAAACAAAAATATCCTAAATTAGCAGTCAATATACACGTACTTGTCGACTAAAGTTATTTCTAGTTTCTTCTTGTTACTGTCATCAGAAATATTTCCCTTGACAACAGCTATTTCCGGCTATCATTTATTTATTTGTTTATTTTCATTTGCTTAAATATTTTGTGTTATTGTGGGCGTTTCAATCATATAGCAACACAAGCTGTCCCGTTGCGGCTTCGCCCGCATGTAGGTACTATAGAAAACAGTAACTAACTTTTAATTACGTATTAATTGATGGTGTTACTAAATTCTCTGTATATCTTTAATTTGCGAATTACCTTAAATTGGTTTGAATATATTTACGTACGAAAACTTGAAAGAAAAGAGCATGTCGATTTCTCGTCTGGTTAGTTGCATTACCCTAAAAAATTATTTCCAAGCTTTTCACCCTTTGAAATTTCGATTTTCGAAAAACAATAAAATTATATTTAATGTATTTACTTAGGCAACTCTTTGAATCACAGATCATATTGATGGCTCATTAGGTTACTAAGATATCGTGGATGAATCGAACAAATACAAACAGCTTTATCCAGTCCACTTTGTTGAGCGAACTTTATTTGCGGAACTTCTTTGTTTTTTAAGTCATCTTTAATCTCTATATATTAAAATGAAAGCTGGCTGATTGACTGACTGACTGACTGACATATCAAACTGCATCCCAAACCACTAGACCTAGAATCGTGATTTTTTTTTGTGGGGGTTCCCTTCAGGTCGTAGGCGAGCACTAAGAAGGGATTTTTCGAAATTCGACCTCTAAGGGGGTGAAAAGGGGTGAAATGTGTTTCCGAAGAAACGTCGATAGAGCTGGAACCCGACGGCCAATCATCGTGATTTTTACTTTAATAGGATACTCGTAAAAATGCATATTAGCCAATTTAAGGATTTTTCAAAGTTAATTATTTAAGGGGCTGAAAATACCTTAAATGTGTTTCCAATCAACTATCGATATCTATCGAACCCTTCGGGATAGAGAGTTGATATTCACTTCAAAATATGGCTTACGTAAATACCTAAAAAGCAGTTTTAGGTTTTTTTGAAATTCGACCCCCAGGCAGTAAAAAGGGGCAAAATGGGTTTTTAATGAATCGTCTTTATCTTTGAAACACAATTGGCTATCGTCGTGATAGTAACTTTAATTGGTTATTTTTACAAATGTCTATGACAGGACTCAAAATAGTTTCGAAATTCTTTATTTAAAGAGGTGAAAATACGTGAAATGTGTTTTCGATTTTCCTTCCATATCTATCGAATCAATCGAGATATCGAAGCGCTCTTTGCTTTAAATTTGTGCTTTTGTAAATATCCCAAGTACCATTTAAAATATATTTTCCGAATTCGGCCCTAAACTGGTTAAAAATGGGGTAATATGAGATTTCGGCTCACATTCGATATATATAGATCCCATAGTTTTTTATATAGCAACGTGATTTTTGTTTAGGATTGATGCTTACTCAAATACCTAAAAAGTAATTTAAGGAATTTTCGAAATTCGCCACCTAAGGACGTGAAAAGGGGTTGAAAAGTGGTGAAAAGCGTTCTCAATTAATCGTCGATATACCTTGAACCCAGCGAGCTAATGTTGTGTTTTCTACGTCCACGAGATACCAATAAGGTATTCTAAAACGTGATTCAAGGGTTTTTCGAAATCTACTCTTTTAAGTGGTGAAAAGACCTTCAACGTGTTTTAGATAAATTCTCGATATCTATCGAACCAGTCCAGATATACAATTAATTTTTGCTTCAGAATGATGATTACAGAAATTATTGCAAAACATTTTTCGGATTTTTCGAAATTCGAATTCTCAATACTGTGCAGGGGTGGTATGTCTTTTTTTTAATGAATGATCGATTTTGATTCGACTGAACGGGCTAGCGATGTGATTTACACTTCAGTTGGATACTTAAACAAATCTCTAAGATGTATATTTAAAATATTTAAAATATTTCGAAATTCGACACCCAAAAGGGTGAAAAAGCACGAAATTAGTTTTCCATCAACCCACGATATCTATCTAACCAGTAGCGATATTGAGGTGTTATTCGCTTCAGAGTGATGCTTACGTAAATATTTAAAATAATATATGTGTATTTTTTTTCTTTATTAGAAACGTGATTATTAAGAATAGCTACAACTTAGTTGGTCAATAATAAAGGCAGACGATCCGAAAAGCAGGAACGAGCAGCGAGAAACAACTTATACAGGAGTTTCACTACAGTAACCTATCGAGACGTGGTGTTGTACAACCTCTATGAGCCCAGGGCACAGATATTTTATTTTTTTATTTCAATAAATTTTATTTCATGAATTATTTGGTCGTTACGTGATGCAGTTGTTTGTCACTCAGGTCTAAATTCCAGGAGGTTCTGGGCTCGAATTCCGTTAAAAGCTGCGTGCAAACGTTCAATTCTAACACAAAAACTACAAGGCAGATCGAATTAGTGTAATTTACATGTAGTCTTTAAAAGGGGTAAAATTGCAGTTCGCTTTCCACTTAGGTTCCTCTACAATATCAGCTGACATATCGTCGGTGTACTGCCAAAAGTGATTAAGTCATAAATGCTATTTCGTTTAAAAACTGTATTAAATTGTAGATATTTAAAAAAATTTGGTATGTTACTATACTGTGACACAACAGTACGAAATGACGAATAGACTTCGGCAATTGTTCGTGAACAATATATATATATTACTAGCATGTTTATAATTTTATCTCATTTTGACTTTATCACTTTTGGCAGTAAACCGACGATATATCATCTCACTAATCTCAGGTTTGGGGCACCAAATACGTTTCCGCGAAACCTTTACCCTCTGAAACTTTGTAATGTCAATAAAGTTAAAGTGAATATTTTAAAAAGATATAATTGAGGGCACCGTCACCAATGGTTGTGCACAGGGTGAACAGATGTTTCTCATTCGATTAACCTCTTACCTTAGGTGTCTGTAATTACCCCACATCGTCAAATAGACAGGGCTATAAATAAGGCCCAGGTGAAGTCGCTGTTAGTGGAAGGGACAAACTTAAGACTGCTTTACGCATGGACAACTGTAGCTACTTATCCTGCTGCAGAATTAGTTCAACTAGCCGCTTGGACATTCTAACACTTGATGACTGAAGTACCAATCTTGTGTACAAAGAGATTATTCTGTTAAAGTAAATATTATCAGTTACGAATAATACTCGTGAGCAATGCCGCGGGGGACTGCTAGTTCTCTATAATAATCAATAGCTGCCTTTTATAGAGCAAAAAATATATTGATTGCAACTTTTGAGTTATTTCACTTTGGTCAATATTCACATTTCGGGAGTTCTGCGATAATTTGCTACTTTTCACACCCGTAATTGTTGAATTTTGAAAAATCCTGAGTTCTGTTTTTAGATATTTACGTAAGCTTCATTTTAAATCAAAAACCACCTCGACATCTCAAATGGTTTGGGAGATACGAATGATTACTTGGAAACACATAATTTTTTTACCAGCTTTCAAAGATGAACATCATAGACTACTGAAATTACTTTTTTAGGTATTTACGTTAGCTTCATTTTAAATCGAAAACCACCTCGATGTCTCAAATGGTTCAGGAGATACGTATGATTAACTGGAAACACGTTTAATTTTTTTATCGAGTTTCAAGGACGAATTCTAAAAAATCCTAAAACTAGTTTTTAGACATTTATTTACATGAGCACCATTCTGATGCATACATCACCTCGATTTCTTAGGTGGTTTAAGATAAATAGGTGATTTTTGAAAACACATTTAACGTCTTTTCACCCCTTAATTTCCGAATTTCGAAAAATCTAAAAATTATTAAATATGAATTTGCTTAAGCAATGTTTTGAAGTATAAATATTAACAATATGTCAACAGGTTAGAGAGACATCGAGAATTTCACGAAAACACGTTTCGCCCCTTTTCACCCCTTTAATTTTCAATTTTCGAAAAATTCTTCTCAACGGGTGCCTACGCAGCGAGGGAAAGCTACGCTGAAAATTTCACGTTTGTAGGTCCAGCGGTTTGGTCTGTGCGTTGACGAGTGAATGATTTAGTGGGGTACTTCATTTTATATATAGCAACATACACTCGATGGGGCGTTATATCAATAATAATTGTTAAAATATTGTTATATACCCACATTAATATAATCAGTTAAATATGATAATTATAAAAATCATTCACCCGAAATTTAATTTTTCCAATATTGTTTTGGCTCTAAGATATTTATAAAGCGTATTTATGGGCACATAAGTATTTAGAAGGATTCATTTAGTTAGCTCTCCGTACAGTGATTTGTTTGCACGACCAACAAGTTTATGGTACGTTTAAAATGTCAGTTATTATTTATTATCTATGCATAAAATCAATCAAGTAAGTTAGAATCGTAAAATAAGTAGCAAATAAATACTCACACTTCCTTAGGTCAGTTGAAATTGCAACGGTGTAAAACGTAAGTAAACCCTCTTTAGTGTAACATACATTTGTGTTTTAAACAGCGATAAAAAAAGTCGATTAATACGTTTTTTTACTGTTACGCGGTTGATGTCACATAAAACGAGTATACAGCCGAGGAAGTATCCATGTAATATATTATAAAATAAGTTATCAATGTAAAATTAACCGTTTGTTGCATGGACACATCTTCGAAGACTACGTGAAATAAGATAAGCACTAGTAACTTTTGTAATGCATGTTGTATTGAGCTACCATGACCATTAACAGGAAATAAAACAGTGTCTTCCAATCATTCATAGGTGCTGTGGCGTGTTTGGGAAGCCCAATGTGTTTACATACCATGCTGTGGGATATTCCTCGTCTCGAAGCTGTTACATCGACTTCCGTCCTTGAAAAGTGACCAGCTGCTCCCCCCTTCCCCTTCCCACGCAGTAATCATTCGATCTTGTGGCCGTATACTGGAACCATTTATTGCTTTCTATCTCACGTAAAAAAACAACCTCTCCTCCATTATAAAAATAAAAAATGACATGATCATGAGTAAGTTGCAAATAGCCGTCCAACTGACTGCAAGCCTTGCGCAGTACTATTAGTTGAGCTTTAGTGAGAATGCTCAATGTAACCTACCAATTATAAAATAACGATCCTGCACATATGTACCAATTAACAAGGCACTTATTTATTGATATCTTAGTTGTAGAGCCAATACATTGATATACTCAATTCTTCTCGGAAGTTGGGGCCACGGTGGCCGAATGGTCAGACCATTCGCCTCCCACCAAGACGATCCGGGTTCGATTCCCAGCGGGGTCGCATGTGGGAATCGTGCCGGACGATGCCGCTGGTTGGCGGGTTTCCTCGGGTATCTCCCGTTACCGACGCAGCTTCATATTTACATCATGTAACCCCTCCCCCCTCCCCGCCCACCCGCACTAAACACCTCGATGTTAAGCACAGGCGAAAATCTTTCACTCACTCTTCTCGGAAACTTCCTCGCTCATTCCCGGCTCGCACTCTAATACAGCCCAAAAAATTATGCAAATTATTTTCCAATGTTGTGCATATTAGTCCAAAAAGCATACTTTGGTATGTACCGCGAAGTTAAGGTTTTTAAGTTATCCAAATGTAAAGGCATTCACATACTGAAATTGCTCAGAAGATAAGGTTTTATTTATTTTGCTAAACGAACGAGTAGATAAATGCGCCTCCGAAATTGTGTAAATATTTTTAATCATCCAAATGTGCATACCTAATATTGCAAATGTCATAAATTAACACGATGGCATACAAATTCATTTCATTTGATTACAATCGGTTACAACTCAAAACGTTTTACAAATTTTGCAAAACAGATTGCATCTACTTGACTTTTGATCTACACAAATCTAAATGTTTTCAGTATAATTTGAGTAACTCTAGGAGGGACATCCTTCACAGCTTCAATAACGATTTTTGTGTTACAGTAATTGGCAGTGTATTAAACATAGTTTGTATACAATTAATGATGTTATTATTAAGATGTAGCACTAATGCACAGTGCTCACGTGCATATTTCACTTACAATACGGGGAACTACTTCTTGCACATCTGTACTTTTAGCTAACTTGTATTCTGTGCATTGCCACAGAGCATGCTGACCATAGCATACAAGAACTTGTAAAATCGATAGCCCGAGATAGGGACAAGTTATTCACTCGTACACGTCAGTGTAAGAGCATAATAGTTTTGATGGAAGTAGCTTTCAGAAGACGAATAATCTTTTTAATTAAAATATAAGGCCAAACGATATAGACAATTGAATGAAAACTACCCGATCCAGTATTGTGTATTTTAAAACTGGATATTTTCCTTTACTGACAATAATTAGTGTTACGTTTAGCTAACTTTATTATACAACAGGTAATTAATACTGTTCGAATGACATGCAACAATTACAAATGAAGTTTCCAAGTCTGATCCCAACATATGTAGCCTATGTCTAAACCTTCTTGTATAAGACAGTTTACCGTACGTAAGGATCATTCAATTTGGTAAGATTTCAGTTATATGGTAACTAGTCTTCACATTCGGGTACGCATCTTATGTTATCTTCCCTACACAAGAAAGTTTCTTGTACCTACTACTCAGATTGTCACCTCAAAGACGGAGAGTTACAGAAAAATAGAGGTTGTTCTATTCCAGACTGTTTAATTTAAATGTCTGCATTTTCTTGCCTTTTCTGTATGCTTGTAAGTATGTGTGTGAATATGTGTACGCTTTTAGAAAACTCACAACCCAGAAGAATAACCAACAGACGTTGTAGGTTTGGGCGTTTACCCTACAGCATGCAAATAGTATCGATTATAAAGTTAGGTTGGTAGATAAGATGACTTAATGTCTCGTTGACAACGAGGACATTAGTGAAGGTGATACACAACTTCGTACAACGACAGGAGCTGGGAGAGGAGTCAACCACAGCTTTTGTTAAGGGCGCGGTCTACCGCTATTTTCCCCACCATTTTTTTTTATTTGTACCACATATTTTTTTATTTAGACAGCAAACGTAACTCAATTTGGCTCTTATGAAATTGTTTAATCTCTCATAGATTTCGCGTAATGGTTTGTTAAAGTGATATTTTGCATGTTTCCGTTTTAAGGACTACACTAAAACCAACTGCTAAACCAAACTAAAAAAAATCACAGTTCATAAAGACATTACAGGCTGCAACGTCATGCTCATAAAAATAATGAACAAAAATTATTTATATTTAAAAAAAATTTAATTTTTTAAAATTTTTGTTTTCAATTTTACCATTTTTTTTTAAAATGCAAATAATTTTTATGAGCATGACATTGTAGCCTGCAATGTCTTTATTAACTGTGATTTTTTGAGTTTGGTATAGCAGTTGGTTTTAGTGTAATCGTTAAAACGGAAACATACAAAATATCACTTTAACAAGCCATTACGCGAAAACTATGAGATATATAAAAATTTCATAAGAGTCAAATTTAGACACATTTTGTGTCTAAAATAAGAAAAATATCTGGTACAAATAAAAAAAATGATGATGAAAATTGCGGTAGACCGCGCGCTTAAGGAACCATTCCAGAATTCTTCTGGAGTGATTTCGGAAAGCCATGGAAAGCCGAAATCAGGATGACCGGAGCCGGCGATCGAAACCGGGTCCTCCCGAATGCGAGTCCGACGTTGCTCCACCGCGCTCGATGCCGATTATAAAGGATCTAAGGAAAACAGTCGTCCTAATTTCAAGGGATGATACGTCATGAATAAGGGATCAGACGTTATGTAGTACACTTTACAACCAAGTAAACATTACGTGGATTTAGGTGGGCGTGGTGGATGGGCAGATCATTCGCTTCCCACCTAATTGAAGATGTGTCTTGAAAACAAAACTGGTAGTTGTAATAGTTGTAACTGCAGTGCTGAGGCGTTTTTAGGATTCTAGAAGTCAACGCTCTCTTTCAGAACGGGAAGACAATAAATATTAATCTTTACTTAATTAATTGAGGTACGTATATTACTGATTTTACCAATTAGCAGTTGCCTACGGTGAAACGATGTTTTGTATAGAATTTATTAATTTTTGTAGTCATAATTATTTTATACCAATTCGACAGTAGCCACTTGAAAATCATTTTAAATTTTAATTCCATATAGATCAAAACATTATTAGTAAATATTTTCATAGTTACTGTAAGAAAAAACCATATAATTTTATAAAATATTTGAATTTTCTGAAGTTGCTGTAAGAAATATATTCTAGGGCGCTTACAAAAATTTTATATTACTCTAAAATACGTACTCTAGAACGTAGATAGTGTTTATATATTAAATGTTTACTGTATCGTAACTGTAAAATAAATATGTAACAACTGCAGATCCCCCTTTATGAGTGAGAGAATTTGGTCTGCGCTCAGCATCGAGGTTCTCAGCGTTGTTGGGGTGACATGAGGAGGGGGGTGGAGCAGCACCGCGGTACGATTATCACATGCGAAAACCCTGGGACCGGCCCCGCCCAGAATCGAACATGGATTGCCTTAGTGGAAGGCGAATTGTATGACCATTCTGCCTTCGTGGCCGTAAAATAATAGACTACTGAAACAAAATGTGTAATATACTGCTACCTGAAAGAGTTTCAATATGATTAAACCAAATGAAGTAAAGTTAAATGGCTAATAATGTAAATTTCATCGGCAGAAATAAGACGAGTATATATTTAAGTTAAAATATAAAATATGAAACAAAATTACAAAATTGTAATATTTGAAACATTGAATTCGTATGATTAAATAGCTACGTTTAAATATTTTGGAAATACGTTACAAAACACATTGTTCAAACATTAGATTATTAACTTGAATCACTGAAAAATTAACCAGTGCGGTGTAATTCTGTGCAAAACGTGTTATTTTTAAATTAAATTTAACCTTTAGCGTTCGTGATTATGTTCTTGTCTTTGCGCAATATTGAAGATTACTTGCATTAAATTTTTGAGTTTGCTAAGTTTGAGGGAAATTATGTCGTGCCCAAGCATTTTGAAATTGCTTATAATCCGTTACGTGTAAAAATTCCTTTTTTTTTTTTTTTTTTTTTTTTTTTTTTTTTTTTTTTTTTTTTTTTTTTTTTTTTTTTTTTTTTTTTTTTTTTTTTTTTTTTTTTTTTTTTTTTTGCAGTTGTGTATACATTATTTTTTACAGCTGTTGCAATGGAATAAGCAGTAATTTCCTCTCGCATAAGTGATTTTCGTACGAACATACTCAAGTGGCGCTCAGACTGCGCGGTGTATCGAAATTAAAAGTTTTTTTCTGTTGAGATTTGTACACATGATAGTCTACAGAACTGTCGAAAATTGGAATTATTATGTGAGAGAGACTGTATGTGTAACAAAAATATACCAATGGGCAAAAGCTTTACTTGTTGACGTGTCAGTATGAATTTTCTATGATAATTCAACTAGTGTTATGTATCTTGGAGCAAATGCTCACTAAAGTTTTGATATTGGTAAATTCAAGGTTTCACTGGAAAAAAGAGTAATTTTTCCGGAAACAGTTTTTGCGTATTTAAATTATATGAAAGGAATGGGTATCAAAAAGCCATCTATATATAATCGTTGGTTACTTAACTTTGCTATTGTTTCTTTTACTTCGCAATTACAATAAATTCATCACTTGCATTATGTACATTTTTTGTTGTCATGACCAATGTCACCACACATCAGTCAGAAACGAAGTGTTAACTGTAATTTTAGTAGTTAATATCTTACTGATTGTAACAACTAATTCATTCTTTGAGTGCATATTTTTACATGAAGAAACTCCGAAATTATTTAACATCACAACGTCTCGAACCAAATGTTCTGCTCGAGAGCATTACCTGAGATATTTAACTGGCACCAATAAAACAATATGTTCTTGACATATATGATACAGTCACAGGTTTCACGTTAATATGCTCCCTACCTACGTAAATACAAATTATGTTGAACATGTACTGTACATACAATGACCAAATTAATTGTCATACATAACATGTAGCCTAAGTAATTACTAAATTGTATAAAATCACAATTAAAACTAAAATTTGAATATATATATATATATATATATATATATATATATATATATATATATATATATATATATGCAAAGTATTTGTATTATGACGTAAGTGCTTACCGGCTATAATATTCCTGTCAAGGAGGCCTTGGTTCCTTTCGTAAGCTATGCCCCACACTGACAGTGCAACTCCGAAAAAGAACATCATTCTGTGAACAAAAACAAATTAATTTTTTATCTGAAATAACGTGTGCAGAACATGAACTCTCTACTCAACTTTTTCAGTATTTTCAATCAATGTATAATTTACAGTGAATTAGTACAAATATTTTTTTTTAAATCTAGTGATTATTAAGAGGTCCTCAAATATTCCTTGCTTTTGTGAACCATCATTCACTGATGTTGTTTATTTGTAATTTAACCAGATATACATACGTTTTGCAATACACAACTATTGTACTGAAGTATATGCTATGATCGATTTGTATTGATGACTATAATCAAAGCATTTAATCAAAGAATTTCACTTTAAACCCATATAAAGAGAAATACGATCACAAAACCACATCATAAAAACTAATGTTTGTCGACATATAGTTCGCCCTAGAATATGTAAAAATGTGTAACAAAAATAAAATCACATTGGCACGAATTTTGTGGGAAGACGAGTCAATTCCCCGTGTATGGTAATCTCAAGTCGAGAAATGGCGACTATAAGTGGCACTTACGTACATTTGTTTTTAGGATATCGTTGAATTATGTTAAGAATGTGAGTCTCTGACTAAGGTTAATTATATATTTTCACTTTATCCTCATGCTCACTGAGTCCCTCTTCGTTCACAAATAATGTGATTGGAGGAATGGTTTTCTTGAGACACAGACCAGACCGTTCGCAATGAAACCTAAGTCATTGCAGTAGTGTGGCTTTGAAATGCAAGACTGGAAGGTTTGTTATAACATGCGGAGATTCAGTTATCTGCACTGTCTAAGAAATGTCTATGCTTAACACTTAGAAGCAGTTAACATGAAGAATTTTCGACGGTTTTCTACATTCATTAATATTTATGAATGTGTGAACAACGTAAATGTAAGATTCATAAGACAAGAATACTTATCTCGCTTCCATTTTCTTTAGTTTGCTTGATCCCAGTGGTTTTATAATACATGATTCGAGAAAAATAATCATAGCAGAGAGTTTTTTTGTATACAGTTTTGTTTAACCTCGTGGTACTGGAAATGGGGATTAATTTCGGATGTTATCTACAACTATGTGGTCTAGCACTACGGACCAGTTTCCTTTTTTAAACATGACAGTCTTTTTTCATGTTAGATTTAGGCTAACTTTAACAGTTTACAAGGTTCCTTGCAGAACGTAAAAAAATTAGGCGTTGTCGTAACTTAGACTCCAGCGAGGACAATCTCCAACACATACGTCAATCTGGAACGATGCAAGGATGATCAATACTGACTTAAACTGCATGTTCTTCCACATTCACCACTACTAGGTTACCGGCTTCTACATTTGGTGTCATGGTTAGACTCAAAGGAATATTTACGACACCCACGTGTTCATGTAAGTTACTATTTAAAAATGTTTCGTACCTGTTCCTCTCTTCTCTCCATTATGTTGTCTGACAGTTAATACGAACCTCAGCTGTGATTATTTACACTAGTTTTGGAGTTGTGCATAAAGTATGTGTTTAGACAATGTGGAGTGTGAGTTTCACTGCTCTCATTTAACTGCTATCCATAAATAACTACTGGAATTCTGGTGATACCAAATTATGTCTTTTGGGTACATTATTTGATTTTTATCCTTTTTTAATATTATAAGTAATCACATAAATTTCCTTCCTGGCACAGAATATTCCTTCCTAAATATTCTTTTTGACGTCAACAAAATGTCGATGTTCGTAAGTATATTTGAACCTAAAGGTTTACACTCCATTACTTAAGCATGTTTTGCTTTAAGACAACTATTGGGCATCTCGAAAATTATGCCTTTATATTGAGCTATTTATGAATGTTGCTTCTTTAAACTTAGAAATACTAAAATATTTTGTATTGAAGAAGATAAAAATGAACTGAGCCTGTCTTCAGATCAACTAATTGTATATAACGATAATGTATATTTTTCCAAATCTCACAAGCTGACCTTGGAAAGCGTCGTACGTGCTGACACACATCAGATTATCGAATGCGTGTCGTTAAAAAAATAAGCCTTCCTAGCCTGATTTCGTATCCATAACAGTTATATAAAAAGTGTATGTTGCCTGTCATACAATATCAATATGACAAGATATTTACAGGACAAAAATTTTTTTTAATGTGTAACTTTTATAAAAGTGTGACTCATTGTTTATAGGCTACATCAGTGCATAACTGTTATAACAAAAGCCGTTATAATGTGTTGCATTATATGCTACATAGTTATTAATCTGTTTCATTTCCTTGCCCTTGATTCTGAAATAATGCTACTGAACTTACTCCACCACTCGACACGTTATTTCGCCTCCTACCACAACATATGCAACATGTTCGCATAAGGTACATGATCCAACAATAAACAGATTCAAACCATAGAGTCATACTTACGCCGAAAGTACAGCTGGAGCCGTGTAGTCGATAAAGGCCGGTTTCTTGTCGCCGTAAACTGGGTCGTTAAACTACGGAAAAAATTCACACATCATTCAGATCTCTACAACAGTCAGTGGCAACAACGTAAGCTTGCCTATCATAAACTACAACAATTAACAGTAACAGGCATCCTCATACACATTAAAAAACACTTGAGTATAAAGTATTATATTACAAACAAGGCCTGTTCGAAAGTCGGGTCAGAGTAGCCATCACCAGCAGCTCCGAGAAATAAAAATGTTTAAAATATAGCAGATTAAAACTAAATTGCTGGATTCACATTAATATAAGAAATCGGATACAAAAAATAGTCCTAATTTTTATTGTCCTCTACACACGTCCGAATTTATGGTATACTCCTTTCTCAATGGTAGATCTACAGTTCGTTAAAGGACCAACATGAAATGATTACAAGAATACTTTGTTCCGTGAAAGTTTGAAGGGCCTTGCAGAAGAATATACAGTAGGACATTTACAATTTTACCATTTGGTTTGAAAAGTTCTCGTTCGAGATTTTTGCGAAAAGGGCATCTCGCATAAATCTTGTACGTATCTTGCATTGTGCAAAATGTGATTTTAAGTTTTTATTAAAATCACTTTAGTTTGGTTTGCATCGGGGAGATATTAACAACAGAACCATAAACATTCAAAATTCGAACAGAAAATTAGTACAAATATGAGCTCTTTTGATGTGTTCATATGATACACAGCACTTCGTGGGTAATAAGCTCAATAGGACAATGTTATTTAATTGTTTTAAACGTACTTATTTTATTTATTGGAACGAATTATATCGCCATACTTTAAAATCATGCGTATCCAATCTGAATACATGTTAATAACATATATTAGAAAACTCAACAGTTAGTTGTATGTTTAACAATTGGTACATATTCTGAATAACAAAATTTAAGCTAAAATTAAAGTTGATAGAAACTCAATATTTCAGTCGTTTTGTAATCGCATACATGTATTACAGTTTACCCTACTTAAAACAGCATAATTACATTATTTGTTTTTTACTAAAAGTTAAATTTTGCTTAACACAATCTAACATCTCTGTAACTTTTTGGCTCAATTTTTTTGGTAACCTGTGAGCATGCCTAAGTATGCATAACATGCAAAATCTCATCCAGGCGGAACACCTACCGTCATCATGAATTTTTAAACTTGTATAACTTTTGCTCTCCGATATATTTTCAAAACTTTGGTCAGGAATTGGAATACGTTTAATTATTGAACTTGTGGAACTGAAGAACGGAATTATTTGTAAATTCAACTTCTTCCATCCAACAAGCCAAATTAATAAATTAACTTTATAGGTGGTATTTTAACTGTCTACTGAGTCATATTGTGTGCAAAAAAGTTAATCGGTGGTACAATATATAATAAAGTTATATTAATTCAATATGGCAACAGATCCTACCTCTGAACAAAGTTATAATAATAATTAAGATAGTAGCCAGACATTAATCAACGTTTACAATACATAAACCTTTGACTGACATTCGGGTTGAGTTAAAATAACAGTGGCTTGATGAAAAGAACAAGTTTTAAAATTAATTGTGAGTTAAAATATATAAGTTTATCACTGTGTACTTACTCTAAGAGGAATGTTGCCTATCTTGGTGTTCAACCCACAAACAGCAAGGATGTTTTTGGTAAACTGCACGTATTTAGAGTAGAGCTGCTCCCGCAACAATCCTCCTATCACCTGGTCTGTGTAACGCAAACACATCAGTAGCGTTTAGCAGAGCGGAATTTACAATTAATAATGCATACATCAGGACAATTATTTATATAAAAGTTGAATATCGGGTGACGAGATATGTAGAAAATACATACGTAATTTACATGATAAACTTCAATATACAATCTATTGAAGATCAAGACATTAGTAAATTATGTAGACTATAACGAAAATATAAAATAGTTTATTAATCTACTTGCAGTCATAAACAATCAACAATAACCAAACAAGACAAAATTTTACATCAAATTTTTTACTGACAGGTAACGTTTACACAATAACGTTTATTTTACTGTTTTACTGACAAATATTATGTCGTTTCACTCAAAATGTGTCGTAGGTTACGTGAATTTCGTAAATTTTCAACCGCATGCAAAAATACATTCGAAACTTTTGTGCAAATATATATATATATATATATATATATATATATATATATATATATATATATACATACATATATGTATATATATACATATATATATATGTGTGTGTGCGTGTGTGGTAAAACTGCAGCATGTATAAAAGATTTAAGTGCATGGAAACGAAACTACTGTAAACATACTTTAAAAATTTTTTAAACAAATTAAACACAGAAATATTAATAACATTTGTGGCAATTTTTTTAGTTGATTGTAACACACAAAATTTGAGTACTTCGGAAATTCTCATAGAATTATTAAAGCAAATATTTATAAAAAAAACTGAAAAATATGGCAGTTAGGTGGTAGCCAATTTGTTAAATAATTAATTTTTTCAATGAGTTAATGTTCAATATTATATGCCTAAAATATACCAAAATTCATTACTGACATTTTAAGCAGTATATAAAATCTCTTCTGTGTTAAAACACAAATGTGTGTTACTTGTTCCTTCATATCATAGATGAAACTGTCAATATGTATCCTACTTATAGAGTTGTATAGTTTTATAAAGTTTTATTTGTTTTCTGCCATTACTAACGGCTTGCAGTTGTGGTATCCTTTGTTTAACATACAAAGTTAGTTAACTTTTTCAATCATCAGTTTGCTCAAGAAATTTATTCTTAATAAGATACGTATTATTTCTTAGTTAAAGGCAGTGAGTCGTGTTCTCAATTTTAAATCGACACTGGAAAAAACACGGGCAAACCTATGCAGGATTATCCTGCTTAGCATACGTACCAATAGTTAGTTTTCCTCATTTCATCTTAATTAAAAATTGGGCAAGATTTATTTGAAAATTATTTAATAGAAACGTAGGTAAATACTTTACTTTTCCTAACGAACATTGAACGCCAAATATTGAAGCATTGTTAAGAAATCAATAAGTTTATATTTAAAATCATGAGATAATAATTATCTCTCTCGAGTAATAAAGACAGCATAACTTTTAGCATGAGTATAGAAAAATAATATGCACTTACATGTAAAATGTAATGTCTCTATTAAGAGATGTCGGTAAATCGTCACACCCTTAATATATCACAGGAAAATGAAAACAAAATAGGTGACGGAGCCACTTAACAGCGCGAATACTGTACTGAGGATAACTCACTGGACATGTCGAGTCGCACCTGCAGGCTGCCTTGGTCCAGAGCCTCGTCACTAGACAGCGTCTGCTCAGTGGCTCTCTCGACCAGACCCTGAGTGAAGTTCTCGTGGAAGTACAGCACGCCCCACGTCCTGCCTTTCTTCACTGACTCCACCGCAGCCTCCGTCGTGTCGTAGTACTCCTGCCCCCGGGTACAAGCACAGTTCGTTACATTCATTGTTCACCTTACAAGATACTCCTGTATTTCTCAGTTTATCTTTATTTCTTCCTCATTCAGGACTCTGTTAAGATTTATTTTAAAATATAGCAATACGAATGTGTATAACAATCTTACCTTGTACCATACTCTTCATATGAAGGACACAATTATATATAACACTAACCTACTAAGTGTTACAAATGGGTTTGTCAGGGACATAAAAGTAATGAGGATGTAAAGTAACGCTGATCCCGCCAATAACGCGGAGGGTACGGGAGCACTCCCCCGAGATAAATAATTTTAATCTTAATTGCGAAATGACATATTTAAAAAGTTTCCGTAAGGTAAGGTGGGTATGGACCCTACGAAACTGTCCCCCACCTTCAACACCACTTTTTGGATACGTCCGTGGTAGGGATCTCCAGATTTCAGGTTTTTATCTTATTGTTGACTGGAACGCAAGTTATTGTGTGTTCCTCTGGCTACTGCTGTTGGTCGACGATTTGTGTAACACTCCTTGAAGAATTTTTTTTTAACCAATCATTCAGTATAAACTATAAAATACATACTATATCTTATAATGTAGTAATACCAAAGTACGAATATCTGGTGCCAATTACGTTACGGAGTGTGTACGGGTGAGTATAGGCCACTAATAACGCCAAATTTGCATGTCTCTGTAAACTACAGATAGGTAATTTGTATGTAAAGATATGAGAGAACGTAAAATTTAAACTACACACACACACACGCACACATATACATATATATATATATATATATATATATATATATATATATATATGTATAATTATTTCTCATGCTGTGTGTTCTAGTAGTCATATCAAACAACCAACGCAAAATAGGCAAGTAAACAGCTACAAAGAAAAAAGTATGACTATTTTGTTGGTGTAATTATCTGTGAATATGTGGGTAACCATAAAACAATTACTGCAGTGTACCATCATTTGTGGTCATATAACTAAATTTCTTATATCGGAATATGTAGTACAAGAATACCATTTTGTACCTGCTCTAAACGCAAATATTAAAAAAAAAGTTGAGTTACCATTGGCTTTTCCCATGACCGTCATATGAGAACAATTACAGCGTAGTTATAAAACATTTTCGGTAATACAAAAAATTAAAGATAATTACTATAGTTCGTCCTTTTATTAAAAGAAAATAACACCGAGTAACAAAGAAGTAAAACAAAAAAATGGCACAAAATCGTGAAATTCATTGCTTCTCAAAAATATACATCATCAGTAATTCATTTCCCTTTTCAGTTTTGACACGAAACTGAATAACTTTTCCATAAAAGCGACGAAAACTTCTGATTGTTCTGCCTTACACGAAGTCCTGGCGTGATTAGGGATATGGCTCTACATGTTCCCTTCACTATAGTAAACCTGGTGGAACACGGTACCTGTCAAACCTACATAACATGCCACCACCGGGTTTTTGTTCATTTCGACGAGGCCCACCTTGCTTAAGAGTAATCTAGGCTGTATTTTTGTACAATTCCATGAAAACTATGAATACTTGAGTATTTTCATTCTCAAATCATAAATGAAACACCCAACCATGATTTATTATTTGCGAATTGTTATTATGTTTACAGTTTCCTCATCTTAAGGGCTTTGGCCCGAGTTTCTTGGCTTTAGAGAGATTTATTTTTTAAAATCCATACAACAGTCAATATCGTAAAATTGCTTCGTAACTTTTTTGCAAATTGGTTTTACTATGCAATGTAATTTTTCGAGACAAACTGTATGAAGAGAATAGCTAATTCATCAATTAAAAGGAAATTTCGTTAATTAACTAATTAGCAACTATTTTGCAGTCTTCTGACTCAACAAAATGAGAGTATGAAGTTTAAATCAGTCATAACAAAGTTACGAAGCGATTTTACGATATTGGCTCCCATTTATGTTTAAAAAAAAAATAATTGTCGTTAAATGCGAAGAAACTCGTGCCCATGCCCTTAATGTAGGAAAGTTTTTTTTTGTCTTGGAAGTGATGTTTTAAAATGGAGTAAGCGCTTTCCAATAAATTTGTTTATCTTATACTTGTGTCTTTAATATCCATTTAAAAATGCAGAGCAGCAACGTCGTCATACACAATTTAGTAAAAATATACTATCTAAAAAATATATATTGATTACTTTATACACTTTTAACACACTCTTACTTGCAAGATCATAGCCGAAATATGAAATGTACTAATTATATAGAAGTTAGTTTTGGACCAGTTGAACGCCTTTAATTACGAGGTCTACGTACAGGATCTGTCGCCCGGACAGTATGAAGCGTGTCACGCATATTTTTTTTTTGCTAAATCAAGTAACTAATTGCTATTATGTTTATCTACGAATGAATACATTACTTCAGACAATGCTTTTGTAAATTTAAAAATTCAGCATGCGTATTAAAAACATGATTTTGGAGCCCCTCAAGAATTTTTGCATGTACGAATCGTACCGAACGGAGATATTGCGTTTCCCTCGTCCCTTTATTCCGGCGCTGCTCTGTATTCACACAGTGTCTCCCCTCACCAGCGCTAAAGACCTCGTTGTTATGTGCTGACAAAACTATCCTCACTCACTAGATTGCTGTAACTCCGAACATGCCAGTCAAGTGGGTAGACCGCAAAACTATAAGCATGCGTGAGATTTTACTGCATGCAGTCAACAAATCAGATTTTAGGGCCACTATTTGAAGTCCCATGCGTGAGATTTTACTGGTCGAGAGCGGAAATCTAAGCACATAGACCTATTACGTGCCATTTGTCAGCCGTAATTTTGAATGTATAATTTGTTCTCGATTTAGGATTTTAAAATAGTTTTCATTAATATATCAGAATATGGCACTAGTTTACAACCGTACGTCGCATTAGGCACATAAAACTCGGGCTCATATAATGCAACGTGTAAAATACTACACAAATATAGTAACACATTACGTGGAAAACAGTAATGACTCAATAAATGTACAGAGATAGAAATTTACGTGACAATTCAAGATACGAAAATGGTAAAATTTCTTCAATAAAATTGTCTCATCCAACTGATAATCTGCAACGAAGTCATTCGAGCTATATTCAATGTCGTGGACATTCATGAACGGAGAGAGGGTAGGTCATCACCTATATCACAGACCGCTTCAGTTCTTGTAGGCATCTATCCCGATTTACACATGTGGCCATCTTACCTGACGACGCTACTGTTCGGCGGGTTTTCTCGGGGATCTCTTATTTTCCCAATACTTTCTTCCCGCCCTGCTCCACACTCACCTTACATCACCCCTCACCAACGCTGAAAACATTGCTGTTAAGAGCCGACCTAAATCTCTTCAGTCACAATATCAAGGAACCATCTCAAAATTTGCCTAAAGTAATTTCGGAAAACCTAAGTCGGTTCAGGTACTACAAGAATCAAACCAACCTCTTACCAAATGTGAGACCAGTGAATTATCACAGTCTTGCCTCACTCGGTTGAATTTCTTAAGCATGGGACGTGCTACGAAATGTTAAGTTTTACATAAGTCACCTCAGAAAAACCAACATACAGTATCAAAATATTTAATTATACAAGTTTTCTCAGTCTACATTTTACCAGAGTAGGCGTTCTGATTCATAGTTACGCGACACTGTTAAAGTCATGCCTTTTATTCTGAAGTAAGAGGTAGTGTTTAGGGAAACTGTGATATAGGCTAAGTATATGCTGGGAAAGTAGGCCAAAAAAGTTTTCTTTGCTTGCTTTTTGTGTATTTCTCAATACTTACTTTTAAAAGGCTCTGTTTTTCAATATCATTTTACTGCTTTTCTTTTGAACCTCCTGGAGGTTCCTAGTTATCACTGCTAGAAACCCGTTAAAGCGTTTTACAGTTACTAATTTTAACGTCACCACTTACGTACATTACTTTTGTATATCTACAAAATGAAAATACTCTTATAACAATGATTATATTGGTTAAAAATACAGCACGTCTGATAGAAACATAATATTTGGACGTCTCAAATTGTTTTTGAAAAAAATTCAGACTGCCGTACCTTCGAAAATACCAATTATATTCGATAACCACAATGATAGACACCCATGATAGACTTGAAACCAAATTTCCTACAAATAAAATTGTAACGTCACAGCTTGAAAACACATCAATGCACGTTGAGTGGCATGGGTGTATACTAGATGATAAGAGTGTAATAAAAGTCTGTGAGCAGGCACCCTTTATTTTGTGTCTCACACAGACAAGCGTAATCTAGCTAGATATATCCCTTAAGGGCGCGGTCTACCTCAATTTTCATCATAGTTACTTTATTTTTTATTTGTACCAGATATTTTTTTCTTATTTTAGACACAAAATATGATTAAATTTGGCTCTTTTGAAATTTTTTATCTCTCATAGTTTTCGCGTAATGGCTCGTTAAAGTCATATTTTGCATGTTTCCGTTTTAACGACTACATTAAAACCAACTGATATACCAAACTAAAAAAAATCACAGTAGATAAAGACATTGCATGCTACAATGACATGCTCATAAAATTAAAGAATACAAATTATTTGAATTTAAAAAATGCTGAAACTGAAAATAAACATTTAAAAAATTCAATAATGGTTTTAACATACAAATATTTTTTATTCTTTGATTTTTATGAGCATGTCATTGTAGCCTGCAATGTATTTATCTACTATGATATTTTTGAGTTTGGTATTTCAGTTGGTTTTAGTGTAGTCGTTAAAACGGAAACATGCAAAATATGACTTTAACAAGTTATTACGCGAAAACTATGAGAGATAAAAAAATTTCATAAGAGCCAAATTTTGTCACATTTTGTGTCAAAAATAAGAAAAAAATATCTGGTATAAATAAAAAATAAATAAATGGTAATAAAATTGCGGTAGCCGCGCCCTTAAGTGTGTTGCCTACCACACAGCTCCAGTGGAAGTAAGGATAAGGGTTAATATGTCAAATTACTTTAGGGTAAATCTGGAGGGAGAAATTCGTTGGTCAAACTTAAGTTGAAAACCAACGTTTGTTAAAATATCTCAAGTAAGAAAAATAAATAATGAATTTCCGAATGTGGTTTTGTAATAACAAGACTTGCCACCTGTGATATAAACAGTTTCGATAATCTGTCATCTGAGGGTAATGGATTTGGTCAAGCCTATACTTTTTTTAATTTAATATTTTAACTTCTCCTATGTTGGCTATCAAATGACATAGTTTGAACGAGGATGTCCCAAGGAACGAATAAAGGTCGCCTTGTTGCAGCACCTACTAGCGAGCCGTTAAAAAAAAAAAAAAAAAAAATTGACGTAGACAATGGGAAGCCGTACAGGCAGGCAACACGCGATACACATGAGGTTTGAGGAACTCCTTCTTTAGCTAACGAAGGAGTAATGCATTCAAAATAATTTTTTCATAGATTGCGGAGTTTTTTATTAGTAAGCCGCGCCCGGTAATTCATTATTTATTCCTTATTAATTTTGTTTTCATTAACAAACATAGGCTTATAATGGCAAATTTTAATCGTAAACTTCTCACTCAAAAGTTGCATAAACCAAACTTCGGATTTTGTTTTTACAAGGAATCACTAGAGACACCGGAAAATCGCGAAAATATTTAACATAGTCACCAATAAACTGTAGTACCTAAATCGTGACACGTGTTTAGAGTTTTCCGACGAATCACCTACGTTCTGTGCTAAAACTGTACAGTTCTAATTGGGTCTGTTGAAGAGGAACCTAATATTCATATGTACGATAGTCAATATAGGTACAAAGCACAGGGAAAATTGAGCGCTGGTATCGCTCATGGTGCAAACTGACCAACCGCAGAGCTTTCCTGAATTTTAAGTTACATAAAGTTGACAATCCAAAACGCAAAATTGGTTTATTTTCACTTTAAAATTAAGTTTAAAGATTTCTGCTATTTCCAAGCCTATTTAAAATTAATTTTACTACTGTTTCGTATTTTTCTGGTCCACATGTGATAGCAGCGGAACTAGCGGCAGAAATTTTTCCTGTGCGAAACTCTCCCATAGTAAAACTCATTTACTTTCTGACTTGTAGTAGAAGTAACCTTACTCTGAGGTTGGCAGTGCCCTTTAAAAAAGTACGAACCGACACGTCAGAGTACCGGGTTTGACGGGACTGACCTTGAGGACTGTGGGGCCGGCGAGGTGTGCGAGGTAGCGGCAGCTCAGGTCGTCGAGGGTGCAGTTCGCTTCTAGGGCCTGGTGTCCACAATGCGGTTCCAACGCCCCCAGATCGTGGTTCACCACCGCTAGCCTCAGGTTGCGTGGCGCGAAGCCGAAGCCCACGTACAACCCCGACACCGCCACGATGCACAGCCCGAAGATGAACGTCATGTAACTGTCAAAAACAGTCACCCTCTCTCTCTAACCTTCTCAACATGACACGCTAGATCAATATCCTTTAAATATTTGTCAATGAATAATACATAAATAATTAAATGATACAATCTAAACGAGTGAGATTTGGTGACGTGTAATTATCGTGACACGTAAACAACTTACCATTTTAATAACATTTTTGAGTTTATACTTGATAGAGCATAACATTGTAAAATTTTTACCTAACAGTAGAACACCAATGTTGATTGTTTATGTCAGTGCAGTTGTATATTCTGCAACTGCCTCTTATCTCAAGGAAGTTTTTACGGTTATTTTAGTGTGTCAAACATACAAGCCTGTCTAATTACAAATAATTGTACTGAAACTGTTCTCTAATAAGCTTTAAAGGTCATAATGCGATGTTAATATCTTTAAAATTTTCGGAAATTGTTTGCTATACACTAGTATAACTATTTCACTGAATATTTTAAGTTTCCAGAAACAAACGCGTAATAAGCTCACCACACAAATTCTGGACTAAATTTAAGACGAATATGTTACTAGCAAAATGTTGTACGATTACATATTCTACGCATTATATGCACTATTTGGCAACACAGCACTGTAGTTAGCCCCCTCTCACGCTCCACAGATATATTACTATATCTTACTACTACTGTCCTGATCTGAATATTATAGGTCCAGGTTAAATCCTAAGCAGTCCAGACAAGATTCTATGCTTACTGGATTTAACACACATAAAATAATACCTGGATGAGGAGCGCAAGAGGGGACTATCTCCGTGCAATATTACCACATTGTGCTCGTAAAATGTCGTCATACAACATTTTGCTAAAACATTTTCGTCTCCAATTTAGATCAGGATTCACGTGATGTACTTATTATGCATTTGTTGCTAGATAACCTGTATAGTAGTAATTTATATAATGCTAGTCCTTTCATCCGGCAATGCACGCCCCAGAACCTAGTTATAATAATAAGTCATTCAATTGCTAAGACTTACAGGAAGATGCACTGACGATAGTGATGACATCTTGGGTGTGGCGTGTATTCAACTGACATCTTTGAGAACATGACATGGAATTGAAGTGGCCTGGTTTCATGCATTTTCCGCAAGTTACTCATTTCTCGTTTCTCATAGATTAAAATATATTGACAACTCTTGTAAGAATGTGGAAGAGCCTTTATGCAAGACTATTAAAAACTTGCTTTTAAAAGGGTGATATATTTCGGTAAGGTCGAGTATGGAACCTTGTGCATGTCACAAAATTTCTGGAGACAAACGATTGATACAGTTTAGGTAAGCAGGACGTAAAGTCTCCTTCAGTGCGATATCGTTACAGACAGTAACAAAGAGACATGAAGAAGGACTCGAACATGGCATATAGTGAACAACCACTCCAGCGTTTACCTGGAGTAATTACGGAAGGCCATAGCAAGATGAAATCAGTATGGACGGATCTAGATTGAAACCAATATCCTCGTGAATTCGATACCAATCTACGTGCAACTATGTTACCTAACTCGGTAGCAAACATTGAGGTACGTAAGTTATTATTTTTCCCCTGAGTTTTGGATCGGACAATTAGTTTGATGGATCTCATAAAATTAACAATGATTTTACTACATGTTGTATCAAAAACTTCGCTCTACTAACTAACCTAATGTCCTAAATGGAAAGAAATGTAATTAAACTTAAGAATGCAACAAATATTTTATCAAATGCCATTAAACTAAATTCTAATAAAAGAAAATTTCAACAAATTCATTTACCTAATCTTTAAAAATCAATTTATTAGTATTAAGAATGAGTAAAATTATCAAAGTACCTTGGGTCTCGAGTAGTGCACACGATGTTTTTGAAAAGAAGAGCTCGCATAGATCCTTTCGACAGAATCCCACAGCAGTCTTTGGTGTTGGTTACCGGAGAAACCTAAAATAAAATTGCATTAATCACTACTTTGACCAAACTCCCTGCGTTTACAAAATCCACGAAACGTATATTTTTACTACTTATTTGCATTATACCATATTCATTTATCACATCAATTAGTATAACGTATTGTATCATTCATATTTTAGGTAAAAAGCCACTTATGTAGATTGTACATTAGGCATTATCTTATAAAATTTATTTTATTAACATACAAGACTGTTTGTAATTTATAAAACTATTCGTGCTACGTGATCAGTAAATATTAAAAAATAACATTTGCCAGCCACGCATTCCTTAAATTTTCGTTGCCATCATATTTTAATTTATAGTTCGTACACACCTTCAGAAATAAAATTTGCTTTCTGATATTACCGCCCGGACAAATATACGTGGACACAGAATTTTCAAATCAGGAATATTTTAATTCTGAAATAATTGACTCATTATCTTACACAGGAGACTACTCCTTAATCACTCTAAAATATTCAACCTTTAAAAATAATCTAATATTTTCCTATGTAATTACTAATATATTATATTTTACGTATTCTCTGAAGCCAGAAGAAACTGTCTTACAGCGTTCAAAACCTCGAAAACGAATCCGAAACAAAAATTAGCTGTGAGATGAAAAATAGCCTAGGCATATAGCTGACTGCTTGGAAGCGGAAAGCACAAGAGCATTTCATTTCTGTCCGGTGATTCAGCGAAATTCACTACATTCTCTATCCTTAGTGTTGAGTTTACTTTTGGTTAAAACAAAACCCCAGGGTCTACCCTGCAGACAAGTTGTGAGTTACAAGAAATTTTACGCTATCTACAAATGCTCGTGTTTTCATTGTGGCTAGCTTGCGAGCGAAAACGTAACACTGAACAAATCCCCACAAACTATTTTTATACTTTACATTAAATCCAAGGGCTACAGTTCCTTTTATTTAAAAATTTACAACTCGTTAGCAATTTCTACACCTATACGAGACAGTTATAAATTCCTGGAAGTGTAAATTAAGTAAGTAATTATCGCTTCTGTAATGACAGAGAATGCGTTTCACTAAATAATTACATTGTTAAATTATTTTGACGCACACTGGAAGAAAGTCATGCATTTTAAAAAATTCAAAATAATGTAAATGTTACAGTGTAATTAACTTTTAAATTAATATAATGAGACTGAATTAAGGCTAAATTATTTCGAAGCTACGCAAGATAGATTTCTTGCTCGTCATGGCAAGCACCACAATCTGGTCTTAGCTTAGCAAAATATTGCAAATTGTGTCACTCCTTAACATGAAAATTGACACTGGGCCAGTGTGACAATTCGACAAACTTAATAATAACCAACATAATAAAAACATTATTACATAGTTTGCGATTTATTACAATTCTGTGAAGCTTGCTTTGTTACTTCGAATGTTGACATAGGATTGTAAGCATCCGAAAAACAATTAAAAGCAAATAGTTGCTGGAAAATTTGCAATTTTTGGCTTAGCTTGTAAAGTTAATTTGAATCGGTCATTTAGCAAAACGTAATGGAAACAGTCTTAGAACAGTAATCTTATGAGCATTGTTTTAAATAACATTTTAAGGACGATATATACCCTCTACAAAGTAGCAGCTCAGAAATAACGAATACGATGAATAAGTCAACCTTTAGCTTCTATAATACCGTTTCTTAAGACGAATAACTCATTTATTTAACGTTAGCAAACTACGCCGATTTAGAGAAACTTTCATGTAAGCGTATATCCGGCAGTACTGTTTTGTCTGCTGTTAAAAACTGATTTCGTCATTTGTGTTTCAATTAATTCGTTTTAAAACTAAAACTAGTGAATATTCAGTACAGAAATTCTGACTTATGTTTATCTGCACCTTCCTACTGTATCATTGTTACATTGTCCTCTTTCGTTTGTTTAAGAATGTGGTTTTATAGACGGGAAGAAATTCTTTACTCGTCTCTGTTATTCTATACGTCGGCGTGTTTATGTACACCCTTGCTCCCATACTACAAACTGCAAGGCGTACTCTTCTAAATTAAAATGTTTCTTTCAGAATAAATATACAGTTAATTAGCATTTTGTTTAAAGAGCGTACATTATGTGTCTATAGACAATTCAAATGCATTTTAATTGAAACTAACACAGCTTTCACTAGGTGCATTTATCCCGTTAGTCACCGTACAGCAAAAAAAAAAAAATATTTTCTAATATGTGCATTATAGTAAATTACCTTTTTTCATTTGACGCAGGCAGCTAACAAATAGCAATTTATTTCTATATCAATACAAGTTCTAACATACATATAATGTTGTTAAATATTCATCTGATACATTTCCTAGATTTTTCACAAAACATGAAACTCGAAAGCCAGTTGATTACTGCTCATAAATTTAAAATATTCTGCTCACCTTTAAAGAGGAACCTTCGTTAAAGTTGGCATCATCCAAAATATCGTCTTTGGAATCTGAAGGTGCGTCTTCCTCGTTTCCATTACCATCTTGGCGATTCTTAATGGATAACTGGAAACCAAAATCATTTAATAAATTTACATACCTAAGCGGTTTATAATCGTGTCATTTATTCTGCCAATATAAATTAAAGATAATGTGGCCTAAGTAATGAGTTGGGTACTTTTGGAACTCTCCTAGCAAAATTATTGTTATAACTAATTTATTTCTAAATTATTGTAAATTCAACACCAGTATAGTTAGGTATAGAAAGTCAATCAGTAAGATTCTAGTAACTGACGAAAGAGTTAAATGCGTAGAGAATTGATTAATGAGATATTTTAATTCATGATTCGTTGTTTGCACGTAGAAATGGCAGTAAGATCGTTGCCTTGATTGTTATACTCCAAAATAATCATACATGTGTGTCTGAACAAATTTAAAAGGTTTAAAACAGTTATTACTGTTTGAAGCACTACACATATCCCTTAATAAAATGGAGCATGAGACAGTTGACATTTACCTTAGCCATACGTGTCTGTAAAAAGAGCACCTTCGGTCGAGTACAACATATAAAAATTTATTTCAACTCACAATTTTAACATGATATTCCCTAACCTCTCTTACTGTTGGATGAAAAGTGCGGTAGACATACGCAAAGATCTCATATATAACTGAAAAATACCAATATCACTTGAATGAAAAGGAAAACTACCTGGAGTAATTTCGTACGAAGCGTCGTAAGTCGTACAAATATATTGGCAAAGATACCAGTTCTAAGTTCTTGCACGTTGTATAATGAACCAAATTTGGTTTGGCGAGTAAATAAATTATCAATAGTATTACTATTTTTGTTGCATGTACCCCCATTTTCTGGGAAATTACAGTGTCCGAAAATTGCTTAAATACGATTTGGACTAATTGGGGGTTTTAGATTTAGGGTCACGGTCTACAGCCATTTTCATTGTCATACTTTTATTTGTATATTTGTACAAGATATATTTTTCTTATTTTCTATCCATAACGTTACTAAATTGTGCTTGTATAAAAATTTTTATCTCGCATACTTTTTACCTCGTTAAATTCAAAATTTCCATGTTACTGTTTTAAGGACGATACTAATACCAACTCACTTACCAAACTGAAAAAATTCACAGAGAGTAACGGTGTTCTTTGCTACAAGTTCACCTGTGTTAAACCACAAAATTAAATATGTTTATATTTTTAAAAAATTTATTAAATGTTTAAAATTTTAAATTTATTAACTTTTAATTAAATACAAAGACTTTCTTTGTTTTTTGTACGAGAAATTGTAGCCTGCTACATCTTAATCCACTGTAACTTTTTCAGTGTTGCATGTCAGTCTGTTTTAGTGTAGTCCTTAAAACGGTAACGTGGAAATATTGATTTTAACGAGCCATTACGCGAAATCTATGAGAGATAAAAAAAATCATAAGAGAAATATTTAGTTACATTTTGTCTCTAGAATAAGAAAACAAATAAAAGGTACAAATAAAAAATAAAAACTTGGCGACGAAAATTACTGAATACTAGGCAACATCGAAGAAAGTGATACATAAAAATAGTGGAAAAATTATATGTACTCCTTGTAACTTAAATATATACTCCTAGTAAATAAAATACTCCTTATTACTTAAACTTTTGATGAGACCATACATCGTTAATTATACTTGATATTTTGTCAGTATCTCGATTTATGTTCTTCTTTTGTTTCCATTGTTTGTCAGTGGTCTAGTGGGTTAGTGTGTGTTCGAAACTATCTCGATGAAAATATAACACATGACTGTACCAGGCCAATTTCCTTTTATGTACGAAAATATTTACATGTAAGTCAACGATTATTCCCTTGTAACTATTACATAATTTTAACGTTAAATAAATGGTATTTTTCCCTCAAATGTTAATAGAACTATACCTCAATTTTAATTTCATTTTACACGAATGTAATATAGGGGGGCACTGACATTCAACATTCGACACTTTGGTTATAATTTTTACCACAATAAAGATTTATTTTCAGACGTACGTTACGGTGATGCAAATGTTCTTTGCTTAACAGACTCAGCACAAAAACCTTTTAAAAAAATTAAAAAATTCAAATAAGGATGCCGACTATCAAAGTAAGAAGACCTAAGCTAAACATACCTTCAAATATTATAGGTAATAGTTTGACGTAGTATTAAAACAATAAGAACAAATAAAGGAAGTTCGTGGTTTTATATACCTAATCAATTGAGAAGCTTTTAGGCCGTTGCTAGCGAATTTGGTACATTACATACTTTTTAATGAACAATTGTGATAGTAAAAATATTATCATCAAAATAACATAGCTGTTAAAATATTTTACTACGAATATCTCAGTATCATTACTTTTAAACTGATAGCAAATTTTAGAAAACGTTTTTCAGTTGTTTTCTTATATTGTGGTCCACATCATACAAACTTGAGAAAATTGATGCTTGGAGATTTTGAAAGCACGTTTGAGATATTTTATTTACTAGCTGAAAAATGGTAACGTGAGGACATTATTTTGTTATGCTGAATATGAACGGCGTACGAAAGGCGCTAAATTATGCAATAACAAAATATTTTGGTTACATTAAATGAACCTATGCTTAAATTGTGCTTACCTGATTAAAAATTCCACATTTTATTCCGTAGTTCAGTAAATTTTCACTGACTAAAAAATTAAAATACTATGGACAGTTATTAAAGCATGAATCATTGAAGATAGATTTAGCTTCAACTACGTTCATACTCACCATTGAATCAGCCTTTCCTTCTTGCCTCATACTAAGGTGTAAAAACACTTCTTCTAGAGAACTGAGGCCATATTTAATTAGAAGTTGTTTAGGGCAGTCTTCATCCAGCAAACGTCCATTGCGTAACAGGCCGATCTAAAAATACACCTATTGTATTACTTTGTAATTACATTTCTAGCTCAACAATCATAGGAGTTGCCAAAACTCATGTCATGCAAACTTCAAGCATTCATCAAGTTAAAGAAAATACTTGCAGGGTATTTCTTAGAATACATAAACAAAAACAGCTGTATAGAACATAGTGTATAATAGTGCATAAACGAATTCGCCAAAAAAATACATAATTAAAAAAATGTCACCATAAACTCACTCATAACTTAATGTTTAATTTCACTGACGCTAAGTATTTACGAAAACTGCCAATGTATGTGATTTTGATAGCCCTCGTAGTAGTGGTAACCCGTGCATATTTCGCAGCTTAGTGTAGATCTCTCAGAAAACCACTTTTGTATAGTTACAGTAAATGAGCAGGATGGGCACAAACTACTGAGTCACTAACATCTGAATTGGCTGTGGGGAGTCAAATACACATATGAAAACATGCACACCTTTAATGATACAGAAAAATCAATACTGGCGTTTTGAAACAGAAAAAGTCAGAAGAAGTTAATGTGGTTACGTCTATGAATAATCACTGAAGTGTCATTGCTTGTAGTGCGTACACTAAAAGCAACGTTTTATTGAATCAAACAAAATCTGTTTGATGGAACCCGGTGATTTGTAAATTAATAAATGAAAACTATTGCTGTTAAAAATTTTCTTTGTTGTTCTTATATCGTTGCTCAAATATGTAAAATTAGGCAAGTACAACTAAATATTTGTTTGGCAGTGCACAGTTTTTGGTGCTGAATGATTAAAAAAAAGTGGCATAACAAAGACTCGAACCTATGACTTATCGCACTGAGGACCTAACAGTAGCAACGACTAGCTGCCTAGATGTTGATGAATGACAAATACAATTGGACGTATGGCGCGTAAAATGCACGACCATTACGCAAATATAAATTATCAAATCTTTGTTTTACCGAGATTTACTAACCCGCTTTTTCGTCTGTCTGCTTGTTTGTCTGATCGGTACAACGTTTACTTGTTTGAAATGTATTGTAAAATTTCACAAACAAGAACAAAAAACAGAAAATAGTTTTAATTGTTTTAATAAACCACGTTTTTTAAAACAGACTAAAGCGTATAGTAAAATAATTTTTCCTTTCAACATGCTGATTCCCAATATATTCCTAATCGCATACAGATTCTCCCGGACATTTGTGATTGTGACTTTTTAATTACTATGAAATTACCTGTAATATTCAAACAAATAACGTGGAGCACATACAATTCATTATAGTAAGGAGTGTAGCGAGCAGCTGTCGTTGAGAAAACTCACACGACAATTCATATCATTTTCAGTGCAATAAATTGTTAATGTCTTAGGCGAACTATAAATGTGCCTACTTACCACAGCGCTGCGGTGTTTAAATAGGGCGTAACATACAAATATACTCAAATGTAATATATTACCATTAAATGTTATATTTTAAAAATTTTCCTTCTTGAGAAAGCTGCTATACTGAGAATCTTTGCAAATGTTTGGTTTAGTACTGAAACATAAAAAAATCCCTTGTACCAAAATTTGTACAAAATATATAAGAAATTGAAATTAGGCAATATTTTTACGCAGGCCCTAAATTCATTTTAAAAACTTCCATAATTAAGAGTTGTCTTTCTAACTGAGACAGCGAGAAATTACTTAAAATATTACATTCCATTAAATCTTCGTGGCTTACAGCTAGTGAGCCATCCTTATTGACTTACAAACGCAGGAGTTCCTCACGAAATATGAAGCACACGGTGACCGAATACGGCCCAGTCACGATAAAATAATAATAACAATCATTGCTTAGGGCGCTTCCAACAAACTATCACGGTTTCGGATGTTAACTTTAGAGCAATGCAACATGTACATATACTGTGTTTATAAAGTCACGTGACTGAATAGTAAATTTCATTAGAGCCTTAAAGCAAGGTTTTCTATTTACTCTTTCTTTGCTAACACCATTAGTTTAATTTTGAAAAGGGAGCAGATATTCTAAAAAGCCACGTAGATACACAATTTTCATAAACAATAAATGTTACGATTTCATGTAGTTATCGTCTACGTAAATTTATTTTCAATCAGTAAGTAGCTAAACTAAAATAGGCTACATAGGAAAACTTTTTATCATACCTATGTGTTGGTTTTACAATATCTTCTACCTATTCCGTATTATAAAAAAAGTTAGCAAAATGAGCGTTCGGTGAACAGAGCTGTGAATGCGTGATTAAGGTGGCGGCTAGAACGTTAGTAGTGACAGAATACCCACGGTGTGTGCCTGGCTGGCCTCGTCGATGTAGTGCGTGGTGAGGATGATGGTGGTGGCAGAGTAGCTGGCGAGGTGCAGGAAGTGCTCCCAGATGACTGCCCTAAGTACTGGATCCATGCCGACCGTTGGCTCGTCCAGGATCACAACCTCAGGCTCGTGTAGCAGAGCCACGGCCAGCGATACTCGCCTCGTCTGCCCGCCGCTGCGGACATATACACACACTATACAATCTGGGTATTCAAGTTGTCGAATGCCCTTTCCTACACTTTCAGTACATTTACAGTTTCTGTGATATTTTGTCGAATATTACTCAGAGAAAAGAAAATAATAGCAGTGTGATTATAAAAAAATTAATTACGGTATTTTCTAGACATATTCATATTTATATTATAAAGTTTTGCTTTATAAAACTCTTCGTGTAATGAATGTTTAAGACATGCGTGTACAATTAGTTAATATAAATAAATTTAGAAATTTTAATGTAATAACATTTTAGATTTTATGATATAGTTCACAGTAAGAGTACCCAAAAAATTTAACACTTATAAATAGCAAATAATTGTTGGATTCCAATGATATTTCACTAGGCATATAATTAAAGAACACTTGAGCCAGTGTATTATGTAAAAAGGCATTTTTTATATGTTTTGTTCAATTTTTAATGTTCAAATGACCACAATTTTTCTTAAGAAGTACACTAAATATTCCAAATTGGTTTGGGATTTTTTCACCTTCTAATTAATGGGAAATCACAAAATCATGAAAAACCCTTAAAACTCGGACACATTCGAACGGAATGAAAGACGATCATACATCACCAGCTCGAATTTATTCATATCAGCCATAAATTATGTTTTAAGAGTCGTAGCTAAAATGTTCGTACGACATGGCACAGATATTTCCACCTCAAGCATTATTAAAAACTTACACCTCCGTTGCTTTCGTTAACTGTCATCTAGTAACCGGCAGCAATAAATAACAAATATCCCGCTGACATTCACTCAAATAGCACTGTAGGACATTTATGGTATAAGGAGCACTTAGATACACTTATATACATCTAGTCACAACCTATTCGTACAATTCCGCCGAAAGAATTGTGAACATCTCCTCATGTCTTACACTAAAAACACTATGCATATATTTAAATGCAGGCATTACTCTAATTGTTCGGAAATAGATCTGAGATACGGTATTCAAATGCTCACGTGAATGGCATTTACCAATAATAGTCCGTCATTAGCAGCAATAGAAAAATTTACGGAGTTAACTCCCTCGACTTCTCAATAAATATGTATATCAGGTTAAATGCGAAAATTCCATTAATTCAAGGTAACGGGAAGGGCGCTCAAGAAAGGAGAAATCATAATTTTATAATTGTATGAAACTGTCTGCTTTGTAGAAGTTATTGGAAGTACATTTTCCTGTTACGAAAAATTTAAAAGAATAACACAGCCAGCTTTCCCATAATGGCATTTCAAACTCAAAATTTGCCAGTTTTTACTTCATAACCCCCACCCCTCCTTTTTGGAACGCCTTAATAGAGGATGGCGATCGTGACTGCAGTGGCGATGACGAAAATCATGGAGGTTTAGCGTGACATATACCTACATCACAGCGCTCATCTAAGTGCGCAAAGATAACCATATTTATTCGCAAACCATTCCATATGCTAACGGTTTGTCTTGATGAATAAGAGAACTCGCTGGCAAGGCTTCATCTGTAAATCAGAGTTTGTGGACTTAACTGTATATCTGTAAATAACTGCTTGGGAATGCAATTTTTTTTTCACGACAGGTAAATAAAAACTGTTACCTATAACAATCGTAATATTACTTGAGTCATATCAAAGATTTTTATATAAAGAAAAAAACATCGAATTTTACTAAAAATTTTGTTTCCTGGCTTTTGCACTCAGTCTCCTAAATGTTAATAAGAGACGTACGTTTTGGTTATCTATAGTTTATATTTAGACTTGTGCAATTAAACCATTCTTTTGCAGATCTAATTTGCGTGCTATTGAACTACAACAACTATGGTCGGGATCTGAATTGCGCAGGATCTAAATCAATCTTATGCTCACTCACCACTTGCCACGTAGCCTATAAAGGCAAGGTTGTCAGTTTTCGGCTGTACTCCACTAGTGCACTACTCTACAAAAAAATTCGAACACGCGCGACGACAAGACTCCACTTATATTCCCTCTTGCGTGCATTTTGAACAAGTAAAAATACTAAATTTGGGTGTTTTCTAACAAATGTATAGGTATTTATTTATTTTGTTTATTTATAGGGATTATTTACGTCCCCAAGTTTTATGAATTCAGGCTTAGTAAGTGTTGGATTAACTGCATAAGCCTAAGTAAACGACATAAATATCCATACCCATGCTGGAATCCGAACCCTGGACCTCTCGCATCGTAGGCCGGCATGCTAGCGACCACTCTACGGAGGTCGATAGTTTTAGACGTTAAGTTTTACAGTAAGGAACTTCAGACTAATATTTTGAAATGTATCAGACATTTGTTTGTATTAATAAGCCATACAAATAAACAGTCGCTATTTAAATCACAGCTAGACGCGTGCCGACGGAAAGGCTTCACGCCAACTAAGCGACTCCCGTTTAAGGGCGAAGTGTCTAGCAGGAGGCGCGCATAAGACGGCCTTTGTAATCGCGTCTTCGAAGGCCCCCGATCGCGCAATTTAGCCGCGGGCAGGTGTATACCTTAATATCAATGTGGTGATGATGTTGATATTTAGGATTAATAACAGTGGTAATCACAATCATAATGGATTACTTAAGGCTCGGTTTTAGTCGCCATATTGAATAATTTTATTTTTCGCCTTTTTGAAATCCTAATAAGAAAAAGTTTAAATATGCGACTATACTGCAAATTCTGTTTACTTTGTACTGGAGTACAGATCTTGAGATTCAGTTGTTAACATATAATAACGCCGCAATCTGTGTGACAATTTTTTTTATATTCATAATTTGTCTGACTTACTGCGACCTAACTGGATGTTACTGGCTCAGTTTTCACGCTTGCACTGTAGCACAAAGTAAATAGAATTGCGGTGTAGTCGCCAATTTAACATTTTTCTTTTCAAAATTAAAAAAAAAGTGAAAAATAATAAAAGTTAATATTGCGAATGAAACTGACCCTTAAAGAAAAAAGATTATGGCTAACACTATATAAACTAGTGTGTTATAATATTGCGACTGAAACTGAGCCTTAAAGAAAAAAGATTATGGCTAACACTATATAAACTAGTGTGTTAAATACATATAATGAAATACCGTTATAATGTTCTGCGGAATTAAATACATATTACAACACATACACAACACGAAACCAGTTATTTGTTCTAACTATTACATGTTTAAAAATACAGCATCTCTAGTAACCAATATCAAAAATAATTTAACGATTTCTAAAATATTCGGGCAAAGTCCATGACACATTTTAAGGCAGACGCCAAACTAAAACCACCTCATCCTCGTCAGTGGAACGGTATCACTCGACTGATCGATAGCCTGCACATTGGCTACCCGCTACACGGGAAAGACCGACTGGTCGCCGGACCAACAGGCGCTCTCAGATCTTACTTCGTGTGTTTGGTTTTAGATCACTTCGGACTTATAGTTCGACGAATCTTAAAATATACTTACTATTCTTAGCTTTATGCACTCAATTTAAATCATTTCAAATATTTAATCTTTTAAACAGTTCCTATACCTATACTAGCATTTTAAGGTTAACACTGGTACATACACATTTTCATTCTAGTTCTGATAAAAATTTACGAAAAGTAATTCCATTTCTTAATGACTTCTAAAAATGTAACTAAAGAATTTGCTTGGCAGTGATGTGTTTGCTTTTCTAACATTTCCTCATATGATCAAAGTAAACAATATGTTTATGTCATTATTAGGTATTATGTATGGCGACAAAATATACTGCTATTATAAAAATATTCACTCAACGCTTAATAATTTGTACGTTGCACAGATATTGACCTAAAACCGTATACTTTATTATGCGTCAATTATAGAACAGAAAAGTCAAACATTTACCACGTACTTAGGTACATAGAGAAATATTTAAGAGGTAATCACAGTGATCGTAGCTAAATAAATGTATTGGCTAAAGAAGACAGAGAATTTTCTCAAAACTCGACAGGCCTAATAACCTTCTGACTTTCGAAACAACATCATATAAAATTTAGTTTGCTGGATTTTAAATTCTCGTGTTAAAATGTAAGAGAATAATTTTTTTTTCGCAACAGTTACTATGCTTAAACATCGAACGACAATAGTGACGTCACAATTTCAAAGTGTTCCTAACCACTAGAGATTATGCGCCTATTTTTGAGTGTAGTTGTATTAGTCTACTTATGAGCTAGATAATACCAGAAATTTACGTCAGTACCAAATGTACAGTAGTACTGTTACAACATTGTAGATATCAGAATAATACTATCATACCACTAGCACTAGAGGCTAAGGGCCGGTTGCACCAATAACACCTTCAAACCAAGATCGAAGAATCTTGGTTTCACCCCGATCTCCAGGTCAATCCGAGTTCCAATGTTGTTGTGTTGCACCAAGGAATTTATGCAAATAGCGATCTCCGATTACTCGATCTTGGTTTCAAATGGCAAGATTGAAAGTATAAATGAAACGAATTATGCTATTGGC